>JAAQRG010038541.1:2500-10000 GCA_011634625.1 Babylonia areolata
GTTGTGACTGGCATTGCTCCAGATTGTAGATGCATAATTGACATGAGAGAGACAGTGTGCCCCGAAGAATAATTTTCTGGTTGGAGTATCGACGTAATATCTAAGTTTATTGAGTAAGAACAAATTGCGGGCTAATTGTTTGCATACATGGTTGATATGAGCTTGCCAGTTCAGTTCTTTATCAATAACTACCCCTAGAACGCGGTGCTCACAAACTTGTTCAATTGAGTTCTTGTTTACCTCGAGCTTTAAAATGAGAAGTTTACGTTGGTGTTTCTGTCTGGATGTCAATGCCATACTTTTTGTTTTGTGTGGGTTAAGTTCCATGTGGTTTTGATAACACCAATCTGAAATGTCATTTATTCCCTGTTGTAGAGATGATTCCACAAGATCAATGTCGGTGTCACTACAATGAAGGGAACTGTCATCAGCGAACATATCGCAGATGACATTGCTAGGTGATATATGCATCGGCAGGTCGTTAATATAGATGCAAAAGAGTAGGGGTCCAAGAACAGAGCCTTGCGGAACACCACGATCTACATGACCTTCAGAAGAATACGAGCCGTCTTAGTAAACACGCTGTGTTCTGTTTTCCAGGTAAGACCGAAAGAAGGAAACAGTTGCCTTGTTTTGAGTATACTCAGTCAGTTTTTTTATATTTTTTTATCAGTATTCTGTGATCAACAAGATCGAAAGCCTTCTTTAAATCTAGAAAAACTGTTCCAGTGATCTTGTTTTGGTTGACTGCAGATAACCACGAATCACAAAGCCGGGTTAAGGCTGTGTGACAGGAGTGATAACGCCGAAAGCCAGACTGAAGGGGATGAAAAAGGTTATTTTGTTCCATATGTTTCATAAGGTGCTTGTGGACGTGCTTTTCGAGAGGCTTTGACACTACTGACAGTAGGCTTATCGGTCTTAAGTTGTTGAGATCTGTGATATCGTTTGACTTTGGCAGTGGAATTACTTTTGCTGATTTTAGCGCAGATGGAACGTTGTTCTGTTCGATGCACAAGTTGTAAATGTATGTAAGGGAGTCTACTATGTAGGGTAGAGCAAGCTTGAGAACAGATGCATTTAAATTGTCTGGACCCATTGCTTTCGTATTCTTTAGATTTGAGATTAAGGAACCAACTTCATGAACAGCAAGTGGAGGGATAGCGAATGAGGTACTGGATTTAAGACGCTCTTGACAAAATGTTTGTAGCGACGGAGGAGTAATGGAACATTCTGAAGGAGGGTAGTTTACAAATGTTTGTGCTGATTTAGCCATGTTTAAAAAATGGTCGTTGAGAGTATCCGTTGTCCACACAGTGGCGACAGCATTTGTCTTCTTTTTATGCTTATCGGTAATTTCATTAACAGCACGCCATAATGTTGCCGTGTCTCTGTTATTGCTGATAAGTTTTTCAAAATGATCTGACTTTGTTTGTTTAACTAAATCTTTCACTTTATTTCTTTGCTTTTTGTATTCAGTCTCTTTCCCAGCAGCATCTAACGCATCTCTAAATGCCATAGCTTTGATAAGATCTTGCGTCAACCAGTTCGGAAGTGTTTTGTGTTTCACTCTCCTTGTCCGAAGAGGAGCATGTCTGTCAACAACTGCAAGAAAGGTTTCATACCATACTGTTAATGATTGCGCTGGATCCACAGTCATGAATACTTTTTGGAAGGGTGCCAAGCTCAAATCAAGAAAGAATGCAGCGGAACTGAAATTTTTGAAAGAGCGGTATTGGATCGTTGTGTGACCCTTGTTTTGTTTCCGAGAGAGAGACAGAGAGACAGAGAGAGAGGGGTGGAGAGAGACAAGGAGAGCCAGCGAGAGAGAGAGAGAGAGAGAGAGAGAGAGAGAGAGAGAGAGAGAGAACGAACGAACGAACGAACGAAATTTTATTTTACGAGGGTAAAGGAGTAAGCACAAAGTACTTTTTTACATCCAGCCCTCTGGGCATAAATAATAATTGGAAAAAAAAAGCAACAAAGTAAAAAAAAAAAAAAAAAAAGAAAAAAAAAGCGAGAGTCAATTCACAACATCAACGTCAAAATTGCATAAGCATGTGCAAACATAAACATAGAACGTATGTACAATACAATATCGCGATAGATGAATAACAACGAGGACAATAGGGTAGGGGCGTGGTGGAGAGCGGAAGGAAGAATGGACAAGAGGAAGAGTAAAGAAGGCAGGGGAGGCTGACAACAGACAGATATAGTGACAGTGACAGTGGAGAGACATAGAGACTGACAGGGGAGGAGAGAGGCGTATATATATTGACAATCTATACATGATTTTTGTTTATAATTGATATGTGTCACATAATCACATGTTTTTCAATAAATGTGCACGATATATGTTTTTAAAGTTAGGGATGCTTTTTACAGTGTTTACATTGAGGCAGGATAATAATTCATTCCATAAACAGCCCCCTGAATAAGACAGACTAGATTTAAAAAGATCGATCCTTGGAAGTGGTACCATAACTTTATGAAGATGACGATGAGTGTTGGTTACAAATTTATTCTTCAGCGAGGGGGGAGCAAATCCAGACATGATTTTGAACATAAATAGACCTTTGTTAAATAGAAGTTTTGTTTTCAGTGGGAGGATATCGAGAGAGAGAGAGATATCCAGAGAGAGAGAGAGAGAGAGAGAGAGAAATCGACACCAACTAATACCACCACCAGTAATACCAACATAACACCAGCAGCAGTAACAGCTACCAATCAGTAGAACTGCCAGTCCTGTAACTACCACCACAACGCCAACACTGCGGTCACTAAAACCAGCAGCAGCAACAATGATGACAACAACAACAAACAGCAACACGAACAACAACCCACGCACAACAACAGCACGAACAACCCTCCACCAGCCACTCACCCTGGCCACATCCCGAAAGGTACAATGCTGCTCCTCCCCAGCGTCCTTCTCGATGCCTTCATCATCGGCACTCTGACTCTCCGTGTCTGTGCCCTCGCCATCCTCCTCTGCCCGGGTCATGCTGTCAATTAGCATCTCCAGCCCGTGGCTTAGCGGCCTTTCCTCCGCCTCCCCCACCCCGTAGTCCAGGGCCTCGAAGATGATGCGCCCCAGAGCCTGCACCGCCTGGAAGGGACAGGGAAAAGAAGGGTCAAGCGGTGAGTGGGTTGGGGTTCGGTGATGGGATGAATAATTCTTTGATTTATGTTTTGTGAAAATGTAAGCATCGCTTTGTTAGTTTGGCAGATTTAGGTAAGTCAGAGAATAACTTGGGATAGAAACAATCTTTTTGTGGTACGTTTGGTGATCGATGGGACACTTGCCGCCATATCTATTGCAGTTCGAAAAATGTCTGTGCTCCGATCCTTCCATTATTCCATATATATATATATATATATATATATTCTTATTTTCAATTGGATGGGAGTAATTGCGTTTGAGACTTCTCTTTGCTCTACAGGCTGGGTGTAAAAACGCATGCATGCTTATTCCACTTCCTTCATTAAATGAATTAGTTCTTGTTGGTTTCTCTCTCAACACATCTTCCTCACCTTTCTTCCTCTCCCTGTCGAGAGAGAGTGTGTGTGTCTGTGTCTGTCTGTCTGTGTCTGTGTGCGTGTCTGTCTATATGTATCACTGCATGTGTATGTGTTCACGAGTGTGTGTGTGTGTGTGTGTGTGTGTGTGTGTGTGTGTGTGTGTGTGTGTAGTCTTAGAGATGTATAGACCGTATCATATTATTTCGCTTAAATTCCAGTTCTTTTTTCTTACCCTCAGTCTCGTTTTCTTGTTTGTTTATTTGTTGTTTTTGTTATTTTATAATTATATACTTCCGCTCTGCTCTTGTTTTCCTCTTTCTCTCCATACTAATTATCAAGTAATGTTGGTTTTGTTATAATACCTTGTTCCACCATTCTGTCTGACTAATAATAATCATCAGTTGAATGGCGTTCGTTTCGCAGCACCACCATTACTTGGCACTGACAGGAAGCCAAAAATAAAAACGGGGCGGACGAGGGTGTGTGTGTGGAGGAAGGGATGCGGGTGGGGGGGATAATACAGAAGATCAAAGGGCTGCGGGCCTCCGCTCCCCCGATGTGCTACAAGTTAAAGATGGCGTGAAAAAGTCCCAGAAACAACAGTGCGGTCGTTGTAGCTGGGCGTACGGGCAGGGGTTTTGTTTCACGCGACACAACACGCGAGCTCCGCTCTGGGTGCAGTTGACACTACAGCAGCCGCTGGGAAGTACCGTGTGTACAGCCAGCTAACAGTAACAACCCTTGTCTCCTGTATGCGACCTAAGAGCAAACACGGGTCACAGGCGAGATCAGAGGGAATAATACAAACCCACCCATACACCGCGTGTGTGTGTGTGTGTGTGTGTGTGTGTTATATACTTCCCAACCATTAGGGAAAAGGTCACTTAAGCGGCACGATTCTGGTTGTTCTACCTCTTCAACCACCCCCTCCTCCTCTACCGTCCACCTCCGTGTCACCCCCACCATCATCACCGTTTCGTACAGGTCTACTATCCTCTTATCCAATAAAGTGAGGCACCCACTCTGCCAGGTTAACAAAAGATCTAACACTACATATTATTATATAAATACAAGATTCGGGGGTCGCAGCAATAAATTAAAAAGTGCCTAAAATATTTGAAACGAACATTACATCAACAGAACCTGCGCAATAACACAAGAATAACTAACTTAACAGACATGCAAAGAAGAAAATTACAACTGAACGGTTAGAAAAAACGTCAACCGAGTGAAATAATGTGCAATTTTCCTCGCTTTTGAAAAAAGCGTTCGATTCCATTCACTAAAAAACATCTGAAACAGGCTATGCCACAACACAATATTAGTAATGAACTTTGACGTCATATTTCAAAGCTAAAGACAAGTAAGTTGAAAATGATGTTTAGGTGCACAACCAAACAAGGCGATGCTTGCAACCGCAATTCGTTTTATTCATCAGCAAGTTGCAGCATTCAAAGTATATAATAACGGAAGACCCGTGGCTTTGCTCTTGTTGACGTGTTTGAATCGTTTACATAAGTCAACGTATGTGATGTGGTGATGCTTTGAGAGGTCAAAGGCTGTTGTATGTCCATTAATACATCTGAGCCGTTTAAAGTGGCGAAAGGTGACATTATTATATTTTTTACGTTAAAGACCATTTCAATAATATATATATATATATATATATATATATATATATATATATATATGTATGCATTTGTATATGTATATATATATATGGTCACAGTGGTTGCAAGAGGGTATTGTGGTGTGACACGTCAACTATCAATGTTCTGATATAGCTGCCATCGAAGTAGATACTGTACTTTAATGATACCTTGTCAGTCACACACAGGGGATTCTATACAATTATTTTGTTTTTATTATGCAGCTCTCACTCTCAGGAACACCAGACACTCATCTAAATGTCTATCCATCTCTATCAGATCCCCACTGCTTCACACACACACACACACACACACACACACACACACAGGAACACCATCCCACAAAAATAACACCCATTACATTGTGAACGTGTATTTTGAAGGCAGAGGCTTTTTCTGAAGAGAAATAAATCCCACGATCATTGAACAACAAAAAAAGAAAAGAAAGAAAAAATGAAGACCGACGTTGTAATCCCTGTCAGCACTCGCGCTTTCAAGTTGGCCATTGTTTATGAGCATGCTCTGACTCTCAAGTGGTACCTGTCTCCGTCTCCGGTCCACGTCCTCCTGCGTAAGATTTATTATAATGGCTTCAGTCACTTCATTGTTGCTTTACACCTTCCGCTTGGGGGTAAAAAAGTAGTACTCCGACTCTGGTGTCTCCATGTATCTATCCGTCTATGTCGTCCTGAGTCAGTCTCTGCCTCTCTCTCTCTCTCTCCCCATTCTCTTTGTTTGGAAAATAGTAATTTCTCCCTATACCTATCTAGCCACACACACACACACACACGCACACGCACACGCACAGATTCTCATTCTCTTCATTCTATCTTTCTACCTTCCACCCTCCCTCCTCAGTGCTCCTCACTTCTTCCCCCAGACAGACAAACAGCCACAGACGCATTCATCACAATAGAGGAAACATGGGTTCGGTGAGGTGAGGGCCGGTACAAAAAGAAGCAACATACTTTTTCTTTTTGTTTGTTTGTTTTCCCCACCTGTTTCTCTTCGCAAGCCTTTTCAGAAACATGCATATTAAAGTGTAAGAAGAGAAGCAACATTGTTTGTTTCTACCTGACGTCGGAGTGATAGATGGCCATGTGACAGAATAATGGGGACAAGTAGGGTGTTGGCATGTAAACGGAGACCAAGTGAACAAAGAGCAAACATCGTTTGACTCCTGGGGGTAAGAAGTTCTTTGTTTTAGTAGATAACAATAGACAGTGCATGCGTGTGAGCTCCAACACATTATCACACATTATTACGCAATTACGCACTGTGTCACATGGAACCACACACATACCGACTCTCTCTGTCCCCCTCTCTCTCTCCCCCAACTGTGTGTGTGTGTGTGTGCGCGCGCGCGCGTGTGTGTGTACGCATGTGAGGACTCGTATTGGAGATGGTAGGGGAGGGATGGTAAGTGCGCGCATGGTACGTGTACGCCTACGTCCCCGACGAAAACGTTAAGGAGAATGAGACCGATATGAGGCCGAGAGAAACACGATATCACTTATCATCCAGCTGACGCTGTGAGTCACAAACGAGAAAGGCCCACGCACCACTCAGACAAACATTACAGACAGTAAGCCCAACATTATACACAGTAAACAACTACTCTCTAAACAATCCACCAAAAAAGTAGTTGTAGTAGCGGACGAGGGTTTTTCCAGGCAGTGGCCACACCTACCAAGTCAACATGGTGGGAGCTATTTCAAACACACAGAGGTATAAAAAGTATTAAAAAAAATTAAAAAAAAAAAAAAGTGTCACCGCCGTGGAGTTGGAAAACACACGCACACTCCAAGGCGGAACCTTTTCATTGGTCCACCTTTCCACACCCTTCTGTGATGTCTGGGTATACTCCCCCCCCACCCCCACGCCCACCCCAAACCCACCCCCTCTCTCTCTCTCTCTCTCTCTCTCTCCTGCCCCTTTATTCTTCTGTGTTCCTGGACCCATTGGTCACGTCTCCTCGAAAGAACTTATATGACTTTCGTTTGAATGCCCGTTTTATCCCTCCGTTTACTTTTCTGATTGCACACTGTTCTCTCTCTCTCTCTCTCTCTCTCTCTCTCTCTCTCTCTCTCCTTAATGCTAATGAATAAATTGATTCACCGATTATTATATAAGAAAATGGTTTATGATCATGGATGGTCCTGATGATGTTTGCTTATTTGTTGTTCCTTTTCCCTACCCATTTCTGGCATACAGTTGTTGCGGTCTTTGTTTCATTGTATTTATTTAGTTAGCTTTTATAACCCCCCTTTATCAAAATGGCTGTAATTGCTTTTGACAATAAATCATCATGTCATATCATGTCATGTCT
>JAAQRG010038541.1:12500-26274 GCA_011634625.1 Babylonia areolata
CAATTTTAGGCGCTCTAAATCTCAAACCATGCTGCCGTCAAATTCCAAATCCAAACAGTCTCGCGCATTTGAAAGTTACGCTTATGACGACAAACATTTCAACGTGCAGAGACTTTTCTGTTGTTGTTGTTGATTGTTTTTGTTGGAGGCGGGTGAGAAGGAAAGCATGCGGGATAATGAGGTGGAAAGGGGAGGGGGGGTGTCCTGGCTTTGTCATCCACCATGTAAAAGTGTGGTCGGTCGATTGACTTCACTTCGTTCGGGTGAACTGGCCAGCAGACGGGAATAGCCCCCAATCCCAGGATCTGTTTTGTGAGGGATCTGTCCCACATTGCAGTTAACACCGCCGCCAGAGAAACAACACCACTGAACTTTGCTGCTCAGAAGTCAAAATGTGTCGTCGATCACTCGTGGTTTGCAAGTTACACATGCAAATACTTCGACAGTACCAAGGCTGGTTTAGAATAAATCGATCATTACTTTACACACATGGTGACGGCGACTGATGAGCAAACTGCACTATCCCCTTCCCCCTCACGTGACCTTTTGTGTCAGCCGAGTCGTTTTCAGCACGCGAAAAGCAGACCCGTCCGAGTTATTTCTAGACCCCAACTGTCAAAGCAGGTCCAGTCACGCTTGGTTTGTGGCTGCAGTCAGGTCTGAAGACATCAAAAGCGAGGGTCTCACTATTACAGCTGACCCCACGGACGTATAGAGTACGTGAGCTGACCCAAGAAGAGAAGTTGTTTGGCCAGAATGGAGACGTGCGTTTTTAAGGACAGTCTGTTAAACCACTCTTCTCAAATCGGAAGCCCTGCTGGGTTGTGTGGTATTAACTAAATAGTAATTTTGTGTAAGTGGGTGTTTATGTAAAAGTTGTAGTCGTGGTGGTGGTTGGTGGTAGCAATTTCACTTACGGTTTTGCATGCGAGATTACAGAAGTCATAATGTTGTTGTCGATTGTGTGGGTGGGAGGGTGGGAGGGTGTGTGTGTGTGTGTGTGTGTGACAGAGACAGAGACAGAGAAACAGAGAGTGGGGGGGGGGGGTTGTGAGGGGAAGAGAAAGAAAGGAGACAGGGAGACAGGGTGGTGGAGGGAAGCCGTAAGAAAGGACACGAACGCTATGTCCGGTACCACTGGCATGCTACCTACGTTTGCACGTGCGCAGTGTCACACGCTTATAGATCTTATTCATTCCGTTGTGATGTGTTTAACAGTTTAAGGCATTCGATGATTTTTTTTTTTTTTTTTTAATATCTAAAAAAATCAACCCACTATATATAACTTACTTTTACACCCCTCCGCCCACGCCCCCATTCCCCCACCTCTCTCTCAAAATGGTCTCACAAGCTAAATCCCACTCTCTTAATCCATCAACAATCAAACCCATGCAATTAAATCACCTCTATCAAGAAACCATCGATCTTTTTTTATATGTCGGTAGTCCACAATTCCTTGTGAGAAAGCAACGGGTTCCTCTCAGTGCATTATAATACTGTATTCAAACTTGTGAATGCGCTGGATCGGCCGAAAGCTCACTCAGGTTGGTGCGTAAAACATCGTATGCCTGTCAAGTTCTTTAAAGCTTTCACAACTCCATAAACTAGACTCTCCCTTTCAGCCAGGGGTTTAAGGGACTTTGCTGAAAGCGATGTTCTAGGTCAGAGGGGTGGTTCCAAACAATACCAGCAAAGCTGTTCTCTGACATGACTTAGGCGGGAAAGATCGAATCTCTCACTCTCCCATCTCTCCCAGGTCCCAACCCACTACACCCTGCACCAGCTGTTGTCACGTCCATGTCATACTGATCTGCTTGTTTGAAAAACCATCAATGATACTACAACAGCAACTTCACGCCATCAGTACCAGCCTACAGAGGAAACTGCACGTGCAGATCTTCTGTAGTGTACTGAACAGCATTACTTTATTGCAATATTACACACACACAAACACTCCCCCCCCCCACACACACACACATATATATATATATATATATATATATATATATATATATATATATTATGTCCTATACAGTACTGTACAGTCTTCTACTGTACTGTAATTGTTGAGTTTTATTGTACCATATCATCGTCCTTTACTTCATTGTACCACCCTCTATTGTACTGAACTGAACTGTACTGTACTGTCCTTTATTTTAATGCACTGTAGTCTTTTACTGTACTGAACTGTCCTTTCTTTGCTGTAATGCACTGTACTGTCCTTTACTATGCTGTATTGTGCTATGTACAGCTTCTGTATTGCTTTGTATTGGAGATAGCGCAATCCAAGCTGTTTCTCACAACATACTTTGTGAGGTGAAATTCGTGATTATATCCGGGGAGAGCGCATCGCCACGATGCGCCCCACCCCCCACCCCTGCCTCTGCGGGTGTATGCTTTTCAGTGCGCGCGTGTTTATGTGTGCGTGCGTGTGTGTGCGCGCGTGTACATGTGTCAATATTAAGAGGATTATCAAACAACACAATTTCCCAGACTCTTCAGACTTTGAATCCACCCCCACCCCCCACAACCCCAGGCCCTTCCCCCCTCCCCCTCCCCCTCCCAAGTCTTCTCTCCTCTACTCCCCTAGTTGTGTCAAACACAGAGACAGTTATGCAAATGTCACCATTGAGGTGTGAATAAATTTACATAACGTGTCACGCCCTCTTGGATCCAGATGCCAGGACCCATTCATCAACGTTTGTCACTTTTGAAGCGTAACTCCCCACGACAAACTATCCTATCTCTCCAGTCTTTGTTCTTTTGGCTGTGTTGAGAAAAAATGGTGAACGTTTGAACCTATGTGTATTCATAGAATAATCATGTGCCTGTCTGTTTAGAGCTGTGTGTGTGTGTTTGTGTTTGTTTGTGTGTGTGTGTGTGTGTGTGTGTGTGTGTGTGTGTGTGTGTGTGTGTGTGTGTGTGTGTGTGTGCCTGTCCCAGTGTGGAATATAAACCCTAGCAAACTGATGGATCGATCTCCATGCAGTTTGAAAATTATATATTTATGTAAATTTAAGAAACATATATTTTAAATATGTACGATGAACCGCTAGTCTTTAGACTCTAAGTTTACAAAACCAAGGAAGAATTCTTGGTACAATCTGTGTATTTCGTCAAAAACACCAACAACACAACAACAAAACACCGCATCGACAAGCATCAATAAACATAAAAACAGATCCACCACTAAAGCTTCACAACTCTTCTAAAGTGTTCATGAGTCAACAATACATTGAAGATAGGTCGGTATGCTCGCATTGACAGCAATGTCTTGCTTTTTTCTTTTTTTTTAATGATGCTTGACCGTTTTGACTTGACCTGGTTTCATGTTAAAAAAAATTTAAAAAAATAAAAAATCTCAAGAAAACATTTTCGCGTAAAAGACCCCATGGGATAGATTCTGATGTAACAGTAATACTGTAAGTAAGCGGGTGTGATATGCAGCTTTGTGTATGACAACTTATTGAGTAACTCTGACCAAAGGTCGTGTTTAGAGTGTCTATCAATGTTCCTGGACAGCAGGGTTGATTGCCATGATATGACTACACAGTTGCGTCGTGTCACTGTGTCACAACAGATTTCTCAGGGGGAAAGCGTCACAATAATCCAGTGCCCCACACCCTCCAGGCGCCCCGTTTGTTTGCTTGCTGTTGCTGTGCATTCTTTATGTGTATCTGTTTACTTTTTTTTTTTCTTTTTTTCTTTTAAACTTTTCAACATATAATTTGCCTAGAGCTCGCAACAACAACAACAACAACACACACACACACACACACACACACACACACACACACACACACATGCATATCTCTCTCTCTTTCTCTCAACACATGACCTGGGGAAAATATGTGAGGCACGACAATCCAGCCTAAACGTTCAACATGACAGACAACAAAAGCTGTTTTCACTTCTCGTTCGTGACACGCATTAAAGTGTCCTGTTTGACGTTAAAAAACCTAACTTTCCGTCTAAAGCCACCTCTCTGTTCCATTTTCCAACTTGTTTCTTTTCCACAAACAGGAAAGAAAGCTGACTAACCCCTGCCGCTCTCATCAATGTTAAAAGTATGTGCGCTTGAGCGGGACAGGAACTATTTTCAAATCATGAAAAGAAAAGGTGGTAGAAGATGGGAGGAAAGGGGACAACAATATACCCTCGCACGTCGTAAAGCAGCGGGAGGTCGAGCTCCCAAAAGAAAAGTCTTCGTCCTTTCTTTCACGTAAGATGACAGTTGTTAAGTTGGACACGAAGCTGTGTGTATCTGGTGTTGCTGGTCTAGCTTGCCCGTAAAAAAAACATAGTAAAAATAAAAGTAATAAATAAACCAAAACAGAGTGGGGAAGGGAAACATGACACTGTTTCGCATTCCATCTATACTCCCTACTTCGCATGGATCCCCCAATGGCCCGCGCACCACCCTAACGCTGCTTTGAAAATTTTTCAGTCTACCAAGAATCAAGACTTTCAATCAGTGTTCTGGCCACAACATTGCGAATGCGAGGTGACGTTCAGTACATAACAACTGACAGAGCACCATGCACTTGTCCAGTGAGGACCCAGTTAACGAGAATGTCATGGACTTTCACTGGGCAAGAGAGCCCAAAGCGACATCCCGAGAACGCACACAATCCAGGTGATGAGTTGACAAAATGCGCACTCACGGGACGAACATAATAAATCATTGGTTTTCCATCAGACATTGCTTGACACTGACAACATCATTTGCTTTGCACGCTCTGTTTCTCCAGAAACTTGCGGACAAGTTCGTATGCCCGATAGTCCATCGACCCAGATTGATGGACACCTGTACAAAATGCATGCTGCACGTGGGATCTGGATCACTCTCTCACATGAAAGCTGGCTTGAGAGAGAGAGAGAGAGAGTGAGTGAGTGAGTGAGTGAGTGTGTGTGTGTGTGTGTGTGTGTGTGCGCGCGCGCGACCCGCTTGGGATTCAAACAAGGGCCCCCTCACTTCAGGCAAACATCTGCTGGCAGTGCCATACTACTCATCCACACCCTCAATGTGTGGAGGCAGCAGTTTTTTTTCCTCGCATAATTTCCTGTCAATAAGCCTGACACCTTCATTTTCCCTTTTTATTACAGCTTTTGATTTTCATCTTGGAAGAGCTCTGTGTATAATGTCAGTTTTACAATTAGCACCAGCTGCGTATGCCCTGCTCATTTCCTTTCATCACTGGTAATTACAGTGTTATAATCCCTAAAAATTTACCCAATCAAATTAAGCCCACTACTCTCTTTTCTCAGTTCTAAACTGACATTAAAGAAAAATATGAAAAATGGAACTGATGCTCCAGTTACTTTTTGAGATCTATACATATTCCTGACAGACTAACACTAGTAACAGGAATGAGGTCCCTGTTGAGTTGTGGGAAGGTTCTCTCTGCTTTTAAAAATATAAACACTTCTCTTCAACTGGCAGCCAGAGGCAAGTAGAAAGCCTGATGAGCACAACAAAGTGTGAAATACATGTTGCTTGCTGTGCGTGCTAACCTTCCCATTTGCCAGCTTTGGAGAAACAAAACAGCTAGCATTAAATTAAAATCTATTGAGGAATGTTTAACCTCACGCCACAACCCTCCCTCCACTCCAGCACAGATAGTTTCAGCTTTTGTTTTTATCAGTTAAACAATAAAAGTTTCACCATGACCAATTTTTACACTTCTTATGGGCCTGAATTTGTTCCGTTAAAACATATCCTGCATCATCTTCAAATTTATTACTTTTTATTTTCAAGAAGATAAATATTAAATGTAGCTAATGTGTGTGAATGAGAGAGAGACACAGAGAGAGAGTGTAAAACTTTGTTCTGCAAATTCAATCAAATCTGAAATCGCAAACAAAACAAAACAAACAAAAAAATCTTGGAACTCAAAGTCAAACACTGCACATGCAAGTCAGAATTATCATGCTTCAAACATTTTAACATTAAAAAAAAAAAAAAAAAGGCAAGCTGGGCCTAAAAAAATGTGCACTGACTATGCACATTTAAAAAAAAAAAGGCAAGCTGGGCCTAAAAAAATGTGCATTGACTATGCATATTTAAAAAAAAAAAAAAAGGCAAGCTGGGCCTTAAAAAATGTGCATTGACTATGTACGCTCAAAGCCAAGTGTCTAATAGTAAAAATAGAAAGCATGCTTTTACAAGTTTTAGTTTTACTAGTAATAGTATTATCATTTCTAAATGTGAAACTGGTTTTCAGTATCAGCTTAGTCTCACAAATGTGGCAGTGGGTGTAACAAGTATGCACTTCATGTTGATTATTAAAAATCAAACAAATTACAAAGTCTGTAAGTGATGTTTAATCAAATATTAATGCTCATGTCCTGAATAACAGATTCAAGGTATCAGATGTGACATACAGATTTAAGTGCAGCTTATAACAATCATGCTGTCATGTCACATGGACAGTGCAAAAGCAAAATGTTATGGAAAGTGAATTTAACTCGTGAGACAAGGACTGAAGGAGCTCTTAGTCTTTTTTTTTTTTGTCTTTTTTTGTTGTTCATTTTGCTCAAAAAAAAAGTATTCCATGACATTCACTTCTCAACCTTCACATAAATTACAACAAATTACAATTACAATTCATATTACATATTACATTTTATATATATATATATATATATATATATATATATATATAAACTTTACAAAAATACCATTCATCCTGTTTTACTTGTCTGATTCCTGACCATACACTACTAAAACAACTTTACTAGCAAAGAAAAAGCCAAATTACATAATTTCACATCACACATAATATACAAACTCACACACCCAAACACACAAAAGGGATATATATGTAGAATCTAGGAAGATTACATAGACTCACTTCACTTGCTCTCATGCGTCATCAAAAACACATTATTCTGACAGTCACACACACACACACACACACACACACACACACACACACCACAAGCGAAAGAAGAGAAAAAAACTCAAGTAAATCTAAGCACACAGATACAAAACAAAAAGTAAGCTCTTTCAACTTTCACATTTCAGTTGCAACTTGCCAACCAAGAAATGGATAAAAAGTGCCTCAATATAATTCTAATACTCTATTCACAAGGATATAAATACATATATATCCTCAGAGGCCACCAGTTCTCATCCCACCCCCACCCCACCCCATTCAACTTTCCCTCCCATCCAATCTTTCAGGATTTCCTGCACAGACCACAGAGTTTCTCACGACCTGGCAAGGACCCGTGTCAATAGTACACCCCATTCCCTCTTTTGATCAGTGGGAAAAGACACGAAAAGGAGGGTACCCTGACACAGATGACTAGGGCGGATGGGTGTTCTGCTGATATATTTTATACAGACCCGGGTGCATCTTTCACTTTCTTTTTCCTTCTTTATTTCTCTGTCTTGCACCATCTCATTACCTCTGTGTGTGTGTGTGTGTGTAGTTTTCTGATATCAAAGAACTTTTTTTTTTCTTCTTTTTTGAGGTTGAGGTATTTAGTCTGTTTTTGCTTTTTCTTTTTCTTTTTCTTTTTTTTTTTATCAGCTTGTGACAAAATATCTCCACTATTCACAGCAGGATGTAACAAAGCTATAAATTTCAGTCATAACTCTTTTCTTCAGCAAAAATGTTTTTCAATCTCTCTCTGCTCTCCTCCTGCCGCTTTCCTCCCCTTCCTTGGAGTAATCATCAGTGACGCAGTCCTGGCTGGAAGTTGGGGCTGACAATAAATGAGGAGTCACACGATAGTTTAAAATGTATCGTTGCATATTTATAAATCTTCTTGACACTAATGACAGCCAATCATCTGTTCATTGACAACTAATAAAGTAATACACACACACACACACACACACACACACACACACACACACACACACACACACTTCATAAATGTGTTTTTTCTTCTGAATTCAGATTTTTGGGGGCAAGTTATGATACATTAATAAGGATGCCTTAACTGCTAAGGACATAATACATGAAGTAATATTCAAGAAAGAGTGTTCAGTGTGTGCATACATTATGTTTCTAGATGAAATAGTAATAGTACTAATACAGTAATAGTAATACATACTTTTATGTAATTTACCAAATGGTAAATAAAAACACCTAGGCTTATCAATGAGGGCAACAACAAAAAAAACCAATGTCTTTCCCTTCCTCAGACAGTCATTACTCAAGTGTTCTCTGCTGAATACCCACCATTCTAAGATTGTAACTGTAACTGGTCTGACCCCTTCCGTTACCACCTCAGGCAACAAAGGACTTCAAATCAACCAGTAATTAACTTCAAACAAGCACAGCCCTAACTGGCATTTTTTACTAGACCATCCACACTAAAACATGCCCTCCCTTCCAGGCTAAAGCTTAACCTTCTTAAATTTGAAGACTGGTTTATTTCAGGTTCCTGATGATCACATTAGCTTCTGGGTAATTTGCTTCACAATGCACTGTAAGTACTGTCACACAGGTTCAAATGATGGAATGTACTAAAATGGCAGCAAAAGATGAGGCAGGATAACATTAATGAACAATCAATCATACAATTTTAGAAGATAATCTATTTGGAGTTTGATACACAGACTTACACACACATGTAGTGATGCATGTGCGCGCGCGCACACACACACACACACACACACACATCGTAGTGAATAAGTATGTACACACACACGTAGTGATAAGCACGTGCACACACACGTATACACACACACACGTATACACAAACACATACTCACTCAATATTTGAACCCACCAACACTGACATCCAAAGGAATATATGTAATAACCGCCCTAACAGTAACACACAGGATCAGACTGAAAGATGAGGGCCAGAAGTTTCCCTGTTCCAGTAACATCAAAGGGGTCTGTCACTTTTTTTTCTTTAATAAGAGGTCTTAACTACTGTACTGAAATCTCACCTGAAATAACATTCCGGAAGTATAACATTACATGTGTACAAATATGTGTACTGTATGTTAGTCAAATTCTTTGGCCATTGGAGGGGAAAGGGGTACTTTCCAAGGTCTCGACATAAATGTATGTATACATATAATGATCTATATTATGAAACTGCTTTAACAGCCACAGGCTTTTGATTAAATGTTCAATCATGATGTGAAAAGTATCTGTAAATTTATAGAGTTTTACTCCAAGCATGTGTGTGTTCATGCGTGTGCATGTGCATGACTTCATGTGTGTATGCACGCAGACCTGTATAAATTATCTATACATGGACAAATATCTGAAAGCACATAATTTGCGCTATAAAGACTGTACACGGCTGTAGAATATGACTGGCTTGCTAAGATAGTTTCCTGTTTCAGTGCTTGTTTATAAAAAGAAAAAAAGATTTGTTTCAGTACTTGTTTATAAAAAAAATAAAATAAAATAAATCTATTTCACCTGCTGCATGACCATTAAGATTTACACAAGCAACCAAGTTTGACAGTGACACAGATCAAAGGAATCAATCATCATGACTCATGCAACATCCACTGGTCAAGGACAGAAACTAATAAATTACACAACATCTGTCTGTCATGTCACAATGAAAAAAACCTGAAAAAACAAACAGAACTCTATAATCAATATGAACACATGGTCACATATCCTGGATTATTAAACCAAGAACAATGAAAATACTGTAGGCAAATTGTACACAACCAGCTTTTAATGTAGAGCTTTTCATTACAACACAAGCTCTTGTGTGTATATATATGTGTATATATATATCTCTCTCTCATTATGTGTGTGTGTTTGTGTGTGTGTGAGTGTGTGCACGTGCACGCATATTTATATGTGCATGCATACAATGTGTGTGTGTGTGTGTTCTTTTCATTCCTAAACTGTTTTCCTTGTACTATCATAATTTCAACAGATCCAATAATTGTGACATCCCAGAAAGAGAAGCAGAACCCCACCCACCCCCATGTCCCCTCCACCCAACCCCACCCACCCTCCACCCCAAAAAACAAAAACAAAAACCACACCTGAGACAGGAATGATCTGCTAGTACAAGTTTCACAGTGACACTGACAGCTGTGGTTAACTACAAAGAGAAAGCATCACAGAGTTCTAACTTAGAGACAACCAGTGTCCCAGCCAGGTATTCAACCATGGATGATAAGTACCAAAGAAGTCTTCAAGATCATACAAGGATGATACCAACAGATCCAAAGACTGGCATTTGGCAAGACACTCACCAGCTTTGGAGTCAGACACACTTAGTAAGACAGAAAGTGCTGATGACCAGACCAGACAAACTATTTTGTCCGGACACCAAGAGCGATCACAGCTGTAGACCTTGGGTGAAAGGAAACCTCTCAATGATAATAGTGTCAAACAAGTGGCACTCCACCACAGTGGAGGCTCTGCAGTATCTAGATCTATCTTCACTCACTCATTCACACACATCCCATTTCCTGCCTCACTCTGGTTTTTTAGTAATTTGCTGAAGTCAGTCATCAGTGCTATGTGAAAAGTGATTAATCATAGAATGGACCAATCTCCCAGGCCAAACTATGCAATAAAAACTACCTATGATTTCCAGACGAAACCCCTGTATACCCGTTCCCCTATCAATAAAAAAAATAATAAAAATAAAAATAAAAAATAATCATTTAATCTGATTCAGGTTTCTTTAAAAATTGTAACTGCATAAACTGATGAACTCATAAAGTGTCATGAACTGAACATTAGGTCTCTTACAATGTGATAATGAAACTGATTAAGTGCATGATTAAAACTGTCACTGTTATTTACAGAGCTTTCACAAGCAAAGATAAATTCAAGCATGCTTATTCAAAATAACATTTATGACAAAATGCAGCACATGTATGTAAAGCTGAACTGAGTTTCAGTTTCAGTTTCAGTAGCTCAAGAAGGCGTCACTGCGTTCGGACAAATCCATATATGCTACACCACATCTGCCAAGCAGATGCCTGACCAGCGGCATAGCCCAACACGCTTAGTCAGGCCTTGAGAAAAAAAAAACTGAATTGAATGATGAACTAAGTTTTTACAATTTCAGTGTCAATATAAGCCAAATTATCTGAGTACCTTCAAACTGTATAATAAAACACAGTATATTACATTTACAAAGCTGTATTTTTCTCCCACCTCCATAACCCTTTGCCCTACCACATACAATGATACATGTATGTTATACATCAAATATGACTTACACACAGAACAAAACTCACACAATACATAATCTTACACACATGGCACACAAAAAATGAACACAATGCACTGGCAACACACACATACACAGACCATGACAGAGACTGAGACAAGTGAGAGAATAAATGAAAGAAAAGTGTGTGTATAAGTATGCACTGAACATTTTATATCTGTGTGTATACATGTATCAATCGATACAAAGTTTATGAAATATATTAAATAAATGAAAGAAAAGTGTGTGTATAAGTATGCACTGAACATTTTATATCTGTGTGTATACATGTATCAATCGATACAAAGTTTATGAAATATATTATGCATGTTTTCACTCTGTGTGTGTGTGTGTGTGTGTGTGTGTGTGTGTGTATGGAAGGTGGCAGAATGTGTGTGTATCTGTCTGTCTGTTGTTTATCGAAGGTGGCAGAATGGTTAAGACGCTTATCTGCCTATACACTATACAGTGTCTGTGAGTGTCTGTGCTCAAATCCCAGCCTTGCCCTTTCTCCCAAGTTTGAATGGAAAGTCAAAGTGTGCATCTATTCATTGAGAGATGATAAATCAAAACCCTCTGTGCAGTACTTATGCACTTAGTGCACCGAAAAAGAACATATAATGGCAAACAAGTGCTGTCCTCTTGCAAACTTCTGCAATCACAAGCACTCAAGTCCTAACTAGCACATTGGGTTATGCTGCTGGTCAGGTATCTGCTTAGTAGATAAGGTGCAGCAAATGTGGATTTTTCTGAACACAGTGACATCTCTAAGACAAACTGAAACCCTGTGTGTGTGTGTGTGTGTGTGTGTGTGTCTTAAAATAGTCCATTCTCAAGTTCCAGCCAAGTTAATTATTTCTGCATGGCCACACACTGAGCTAACACTTGTGCAGTTGTAGTTGTAATTAGGCTTGCCTGTTATGCATCACATCACATCAATGACACAACAGTATTACTCATGCCTCCATACACAAATACCACACCAAATATTGTTAAGTAAATATGGCCTTGTCTGACTACAGTAAACTGCATACAAAATGTATGCCTTCTCATATACATGATACAAAGTAAATGTAAACTTGAAACTCTATATATATAAATTATAATGAGTATGCTCTCCCTCACACACACACACACACACACACACACACACACACACACACATGAAAGTACTATGACCACAAAATTTTGCTGCTGGCTTTTTCGTTTGTTGTTTTTTGCTGCAAACTTCTAATGATAAAATCAATCCGTTTTCACTCTTGTGGGAAGTTCTTTGGAAAAGTGTCTTAAGTCAAACTGTAACTGCTATTGTATTAATGCTAATACTGCAAATATCCTAATAAAAAAATATATCAAAATGTATTCCAAGCTCTGACATGGACAGAAAATAAAATCTGTATCATTACAAAACACGGTTTGATGTACATACACATGTGACGTGTGCTCAAATGGTGTGTAACATCTGTTGCTAAAATGACTGCCAAGCTGTAATTACAACACAGCCAGCCAAACCTACAGCAACGCTGGTTCAGTGACAGAAAACGTGATTACTGCATGTCAAATCGAAAGTGTGTTTATTTTGCGCTGCGCAAGATTCCTCAAGCTCTTGATGCAGACGTGAATGAATACTTCATAATGTAATACTTTTCATCAAAATTAAAGCGATTCACCACTTACCTCCTGGCGGTCCTTTTCCAGAACCATTAGGTCCACCCGACCTGATGTGAACTTCCCCATCACGATTCACACACACACTCTGTAATCCATATTCGTACAAATCCTGGTGTTTTTCCTGAGACTGTTCGCGAAGATTAAACTGAGCACACTGGTAACACACGGCCCATGCTTGCTCCTCGTTTATGGGGTTGTTGAAGTATCTTAATATTTCCGAAAAGGAAAGCAATCCATCGTCTGAGGTCTGACCACCGTCGGATCTGTGTTGAGACGGCCTGCCCGCCATGTCGCTAGCCCACACACTGGTGAACTGCGGCGACAGTCATAGTGAGCGCGCGTCGTGCCGGTTACCGAGGGGAAGCAACTGTTGTTTTCACTCGACGCCCCTTCTATAGTCTGTTTCAAACTTTGACGCCTGGAAAGTGACAGTTATTCGTCAACACAAACTATTGTTCAGTGAGTGGGAGGAGCTTCGTTGCTGCGCAAAGTGCGTACCATGCATTAAATCTGATATCCACATCTTGTGTAATTTTATTATACACGGACGCTGCTCTTTGTGTCCATGTATTTTCTTTCAGGTTTGTCCACCGATGCATGGATAAACTGAATGCAAGAAAGCAATTAAAATAGGCCTACAACTCTGAAGGGAGAATGCGCCTACAAAGCAGTCAGCCGGAACGAATAATTACAACATTAAGTACATTGATCTACATTTGAACTTTGAAACTACGTGACGGTGATAAAACAAATACTTGGTGCCCGCGTACGTGGGAAATTTGCGCTCCAGCCCCACAAGCACACGCAGATGAGGGAGAAACAAGGACAACTATCTTTCCGAAGTCCGAGCACTGATATATGATATATATATATATATATATATATATATATATATATATATATATATATATATATATAAACACACATATATATT
>JAAQRG010038556.1:0-26342 GCA_011634625.1 Babylonia areolata
GGGGGGGGAGTACGATGGGGAATGTAGATATGTGTGTCTGTGTGTGAGTTTATGTCACAGGGCTCATGTGTTTTTTTGTTCAGTGTTGCATTGTTGATTATCTAGTGTGTGTGTGTGTGTTAACATTTGTTTGTTTGTTTCTTCATTAATATCATCAGTATTATATGTATTGCTATTCTTTTTTTTCTTGTTTATTTATTAACATCATCAGTATTGTTCTTTGTATTATTATTCCTTTTTTTCTATATTTCATTTTATTTTCATTTCTGTTTCTTTCTTCTTTTTTTTCTTCTTTTTTTTTATCCATTTACTTTACATTTCATATATCCTTTTACTTCACTTTATATCATCTTATTTTCCCTCAAGGCCCAAGTGCATTGGGTTACACCACTGATCAGGCATCTGATTAGCAGATGTGGTGTAGCGTATTATAAGGATTTTGTCCAAACGCAGTGACACCTCCTTGAGAAACTGAACTGGACTGAACTGGGCAGAACTGGACTGAACTGGACTAGACTGAACTGGATTGGACTGGACTAGACTAGACTGAACTGGACTGGACTAGACTTAACTGGACTGGACTGGACTGGACTGAACTGAACTGGACTGGGCTGAACTGAACTGGACTAGACTGAACTGAACTGTACTAGACTGGACTGAACTGAACTGGTCTAGACTGAACTGAACTGGCTGGACTGAACTGGGCTGGTCTGGACTAGACTGGACTGAACTGGGCTGGACTGGACTGGAGTGAACTGGCCTGAACTGGGCTGGACTGGACTAGACTGGGCTGGACTGAACTGGACTGGACTGAACTGGACTAGACTGAACTGGACTGGACTGGACTGAACTGGGCTGGGCTGGACTGAACTGGGCTGGACTGGACTGAACTGATCTGGACTGAACTGATCTGGACTGGACTGGACTGGACTGGACTGAACTGAACTGGACTGGACTGGACTGCACTGAACTGGATTGAACTGGACTGGACTGGACTGGACTGAACTGGACTGAACTGAACTGAACTGGGCTGGACTGAACTGAACTGGACTGAACTGAACTGAACTGGACTGGACTAGACTGAACTGAACTGGATTGAACTGGACTGGACTGGACTGAACTGAACTGGACTGGACTGAACTGAACTGGACTGGACTGAACTGGACTGGGCTGGACTGAACTGGACTAGACTGAACTGGTTGGACTGGGCTGGATTGAACTGGGATGGACTGGTTGGACTGGGCTGGACTGAACTGGACTGAACTAGACTGGACTGGACTGGGCTGGACTGAACTGGGCTGGACTGGACTGAACTGGACTGAACTGGACTGCACTGCACTGCACTGCACTGGACTGAACTGGACTGGACTGAACTGGACTAGACTGAACTGGACTGGACTGGACTGAACTCTACTGGACTGAACTGGACTGCACTACACTGCACTGCATTGCACTGCACTGCACTGGACTGGACTGGACTGAACTGAACTGAACTGAACTAAACTGAACTGTCTACATTGGGTCTCATGTTTAAGGTGCTTGCATTTACTGGGTCTCATTCATGTTTATCTCTTTAGGTTCTAAAATAATAGTCAAATACATGGTACACATGATCTTTGTCTGTACTGGGTCTCATATTATTGTATTGTATTATTGTATTGTACTACTCTTTTTTGTCACAACAGATTTCTCTTTGTGAAATTTGGGCTGCTCTCTCCAGGGAGAGTGTGTCACTACTCTGAGAGCGCCACCCATTTTTTTATGTTTTTTTTTTTCTGCCTGCAGTTTCATTTGTTTTCCTACCAAAGTGGAATTTTCTAAAGAATTTTGCCAGGGACAACCCTTTTGTTTCCATGGGTTCTTTAACATGCGCTAAGTGCATGCTGCACACGGGACCTTGGCTTATCGTCTCATCCGAATGACTAGCGTCCAGACCACCACTCAAGGTCTAGTGGAGGGGGAGAAATACTGGGCATTGTGTGTGCGCTCCGATTCTCTCGCTTCCTAGGTGGACATGTTACCTCTAGGCCATCACTCCACAATATCATGTTTTTTCTGTATTCAGTCTCACTGACCGAAAGCCTCTGCCATTGCCATTTGTGCTGACATCAGGGTTCAAGCACCAAGACACCTGCTGACAACAACCAGTCAGTTTTCCTCTGGGTGGGAATTTTACAATCCTTTATATCAGGGTCTGAGTGATTTTTTGTCTTTTTTTCTTTTCTTTTTTTTTTTTTTTTTTGTTGTCGTCTTTTTTCAAATTCTCACCCTAAGGCCAAAGCCTTAACTCTTTCCGGACAAAGGAATGCTCACACATTCCTACACAAAACGTATTCGGTTTCGGACGAAGGAATGGAATAGCATTCTCCGAAAGTAAAATTCCATCATGCGCTGTACATGTGATTTTGTGATTAGCCAAGCAGAGTGCGCTATTGTGGGTCACTCCACAATCGAACAGTATGATTGGTTAATATGGGATGTGTGGCCTGTCTCGCACACACGCTGACAAAGTCACTGACCGGTCTGCTCGCGTGCCAGCCTGTTAGCAAAGCGGCCTCTTCTCGGAATGTTGTGAAGCGAACAAGGCAGTGACGGCAATGTTTTAGGGTTGCCAAAGTACTTGAAATGCTACAAACTGAAGGGTCGGACATTGAAGAGGTGGATGATGACGAAGAAGAAAGCGAATTTAATGCAGAAAGCGAGCATGGGTATGGTGATTCGGGGTGAAAAATTGGCAATATTTTCTACATATGGCAAAACTGTAAAAATAAGATGAGAAATTTGATTTTTTTACATGTAATAGCTCAACACGTAATAAACCAGTTCTGAAAGTTTCATTTTCTTACACAGTATTTTGTATTTTTTGTAATTTTTTTCCTAACCCTTACAAATGGGTCGTCTGTGGGGAAAAGCAAGGGAGAAAACTTGTCATCCCGAGTGAGTTAAAAAGAATTTTTTTATTGCCCTTAAAGATTTTTTGAATGCCCAAGATACACCAGAATAATATGATTTAAACAGCGTTCTCACTGCGAATACCGCAATTGATTTATCGCCCTTTAAAAAAGTATGTTCAAATGTTAAACTTTAGAACGTCAGTTAAGGAGCCACGATAGTGTAATGGATAAGGCAGTTTCTTCTCACCCGAACACGCGTGGTTCGAATCTGGTTAGGACTTTTTTTCTTTTCTTTTTTTAAATGCGAAGCTTTATAATAACAAATACAGAACACATTTTAACGATCAGATTTTTTTTGGATTTTTTTTAAGTGTATCACAAGTGTCTTGAAGGCCTTGCCTCTCTTGTTAGATATTTTTCTTGTAACAAAAACAAACGGCCAGTACAGAGAGTATAATAAGGAAGTAGCCGGGCAGTATAGAAATCCTGATTCTAACAATAATATCTAGAGTGAACATTGACAGTCCTAACAATATTTAGAATGAACATTGACAGGTGAAGCAATAAGTCATCTTCTATTTTCAAACTATTTAGTAAAAATTGTGGATAAAACCTCCCAGGTGTGGAATGTTGCACGGGTTATAATTCTTGCAATCCAGATAGGGTTAAAGTTGTAATTGCTTTTTGTTGTTGTTGTTGTTGTTGCATTTCTTGATTTTGTTTTGGTAAATGTGATACTTTATAGTTTGACTGTGAGAGTGCATTATGGGAAGCTTACAGTAAACTCATTTCATGAAAGATGTTGAATTCCTGGCAACTTCATTTCTGTTGTCAGAGAAACGGGCAGACCCCAATGGGCGGGTGTACTTTGTCAATCACAAAAACAGAACCACCCAGTGGGAGGACCCACGCACACAAGGGTAATCCTTTTTGGTCTTTGGTGGTTGTTGTTATTGTTTGATATTCATAAATGTAAATATGTGCATGTTCCACAGTGTATGTGTAATGTGTGCAGTGTGTTTGTGTGAATGAGTGTGTGTGTGTGAGAGAGAGAGAGAGGGAGAGAGAGAAATCAAGATCAAGTCTTTTTGATAAGAAATATTGCATGAATGGTTATAGTTATTTATATCACAACCATAGCATCACTATCTTTGTGGATTTGCTGATTTGACATAGAAGAAAAACCCTGAAACAGAAAATGTGATGAAATGATAACAAACAGCAAAGCAGCATAATAAGGTAAAAGAATGGCGTTCTGTGTGTGAGTGCAGCATCATGCAAGAAGACCCTCTGCCAGAGGGCTGGGAGATGCGTTACACACAGGAGGGTGTGCGTTACTTTGTGGATCACAACACCCGTACCACCACATTCCAGGACCCACGGGGAGGACCGTCAAAAGGGTGAGAATGATTCACATACAGTTTGGGCACAGGTTGAAGTATAGACAAGTGCAAATCTGCATGTGGTGTACTGTATGTTTATGAATTTCCAGGGATTTTAGCGTCATTGGACTCAGATACACAGTTTAAAGCTGTCATCCTGGTTGTTGAAACATAATATATACTGCCATTTTGTTTTAATATGCATTGGAAAAGAAATAGTTTTTGTTGATGCATGTTGTTCAAGAGCTTTTATGTCTGCCAGCAAGCATATTCGTGTACGCATGCACACACATTCACACACCAAGACACACTACAGAGACACATACACACACAGACATGCACAGAAACAAAAGAGTTATGTTCATAGATATGTACAAATTTTTTTAACATTGTACATAATACAAACAAGAAAAAATCTGAAATAGATAAGCGGAAGCGCGCACACACACACGCACACACACACACACACACACACACACACAAACACACACACACACACACAAACACACACCATTATTAAAGGTACAAGTTTTACAAGCAAATATGTTTTCACTCACCCCTACCCCTGCCCCCTTCCAGCAACAGCAACAACAAGAACAGCAGCACACACATACACACACACACACACACACACACACACACACACTATCATCATCATAACTTCTGTTAGCATTTCTTCAGTTATTAGAACTTAGTCAACCTTGCTTGCTGTATTGAGTTAGATTTACACCATTTATATGTTCTTTTATCTGGATATATTTCTCTAAAGACATGTAAAAAGATTACACTTGTCTTGATATCACAGTTGTTTTTTTTCCGGGGTCCTTGGATGATTTTCTGTACTTGAATGGTTTTGTACATCTAATTTCATGCCCAAAGTACAGAGCCACCGAGCCAGACATGATAACCCCAACTGGCTTGAGTAATATTGTCTGTCTGTAGTGATGGATGTCAGTTCTCGCAAATACAGTAAATTATAGGCACACAAATTACACCATTTATATATCTTGTTCTTAAAGCATTTCTAATTCTAAATCATGAAAACTGTCAGGGCTCGACATTAACGGTTGCCTGACTGCCCAGGGCAAGTAGATCATTGTGTCTGGCAAGTATTGCCCTTACCAAACTTGCCCGACCGGGCAAGTTATATTTTCCAAGACTGGCATGTTTTGTTTTCAAAAATATCCGTCACGCTCCTGATACCGATCGTCTGACACTCTTCCTCTAGCAGACAATGTTTTGAGTCTGACTGTGACAAGTGGTCACCAGAAAAAGAGAACTACCGTGCAGCTCTGAAATGTGATTTGCCATTGGTTGCTATTTTTGGAGAGTCAATGGTAATTTTTCTTATAGCATAGTTCATCTTCCGTCCATCACAACTAAAAAAAAATCACGTCACAACGTTCTCTTCCACTTTAAACAAAAAACAACAGAGTTTGTTTCTATGACAGACCTGTTTACCAGTACCATTTTGGGGAAATTTGTACATCATTTTGACTTAGAATACACCAGTATGCGAAAATAGATTTCAGTACAACTTATGAGGAAAGAAAAAAATATTTTGGCCAACCAGAGTTTTCTGGTCCACAACAACAGTGGAGAGTTTTGACTCGCGTGGCGACGGGTTCTTTGGAGGAAAGTGAAAAGTTCACTGCCAGCACCTGCCCGTTGGTATCGTTATTTCATGATAGCCAGCCAGGCCTGTCTGTAGTCAGTCCAAGAGGGCAACCTACATGGATGGCCGTGCCCATCTTCCTTCCCCCCACCCACCCCCGCTCTTCCTCCACCTACACCTCACCCCTTCACTTGCAGGGTTGTCAAAATCACTGCCACGCTATCCCTTCACCACCCTCCCCTCCATTTCTTTGACCGTGAACTGTCTGCCTTTCTGTCTCATTCAGTCTCTCTTTCTGTTGTGCAATACCCTATTGTCTTAACATGAGTATGTGTGTGGGGGGGTGGGGGGGTTAGTATATCGTCAGCTATTGGGAATTCTTATTTGACTAGTTTTAATCTCTTCTTATGTTGCGCATGATTTTATGCCAGTGTTTACAATGAGCCTGTGATTGCACAACTTAATTTCCATGTGGATTAATAAAGTGTTTTTGATTGATTGATTGATTGATTCTCTCTGTCTCTCTCACTCTCTCACCCTAGAATCTCAGTGTTAAGGTCAAGTTGGTTCATCAAAAAGGAAACGGCCGTTCTGTAGAATCATAACTTAAACCAAGTCAACAGACATGACCTCCACAATCCTCCCCCCTTCTCATTCCTTCACCCCTCATTCTCTTTGTCCCCTCCTCCTGACACCACCTCCCATATCGCATACTTGCTTATCCTTAACCCCCCCACCCCCTCACCCCCTCCCTCCTTTTACATGGTCAGGCTGGGAATAGCAGAAAGGATGGAGGCAGGGTAGGGGTCAAAGTCCAGTTCTGCTGAGGGGATCGACACATATCAAAGGACATTGTGGAAAGCTCCGTTGCTAAGCAACCTCCATGTAGCTAGAACAGCTGTACCACCTTCCCTCTCTGGAACTGTGACCCTTCACCATCCCCTTTCACTCACTCACTCACACACACACACACACACACACACACACACACACATTCTCTCTCTCTCTCTCCCTCTCTCTCTCGCTCTCTCTCTGTGTGTCTGATGCTGGGTGAGAACACCTGAAACCCATCCTGGTGTGGCCATCCTGGCAAATGAATTTTCAACAGAGTTGCTGTACCAGGCAAGTGAGAAACAATAACTGTTGACCCCATCTAACAGAATCGTACTTGGATCTGTCAAATCCTGACATTGTTTGTCTCACAGTACAAATGCTGGCTTTTCTTTTTAACTCTGCATGTTGATGTTTGCAGTGGAGGTTAAAAAAAGAAATAATTTCTGTGGCTGACAGTCAACTGCAAAAACATGCCGAAACAGTGTTTTGTCAAGTGAGACTGAGATAAAACTTGTTTTGGCTGTTCAAAACAACAGTTATCTTTGGTGAAACCCAACAAAACAAACAGTTAAAGAAAAGGGTTTGACTACTTCTTTGTGTGTGTGTGTGCTTGTGTGTGCATGCATGCGAGAATTTGGTGATGCATGCAAGTTTCTGAAAGTTGGGCAAGTACAAATTCTGTCCGGGCAAGTGAATTTTCTAGTGACTTGCCCGACTGGGCAAGTGGGAAAAAAAAGTTAATGTCAAGCCCTGCATTCAGTGGGCCCCAGCAAAGTGCCAGATTCAAAGTTTAGAATAACCTTGACCTGTGCATATGTGCGTTGCTTACGAAAGCTTTCTCAGAAAAATAGCAAAAAGTTGGAGTACACATTCATAGTCTGCCTGGATTTGTTTAATCAAACTCATTTTATTTTCCTATTAATTTCTGTCTGTTGCATGCACACAGATGTACGCATGCACAAGTGGAAAAATGCATGCATGTAATTTATATACATGCACATGAACACACACACAGACACAGCTCATTTCTGATTTGTGCTGAGTTATTTTTGCATCCTTGTGTCATTTCTATTCTTGAACAGAGTTTATGTGTGTGTCCTGTTAGCATTTCATGACATGTATGATTGAAAGGCTTAAGATGGATGAAGTGATGTTTGCACATTCTCTTATTTTTCATTTTAGAGCAGAATTTTACCTTGTGTCTTGCCATCATGTCCATGTAGTTGTTGAAGGATGACACAGTTGTAAATGTCTCTCCAGGCCCAAGGGAGCTTATGGTGTGCCTATACAGTATGAACGCAGTTTCCGTTGGAAGCTGGGTCAGTTCCGGTATCTCTGTCACTCCAATGCCTTACCTGGCCATGTGAAAATCAACGTGTCTCGAGAAAACCTCTTTGAAGATTCATTTGCACAGGTTAGTCTGAGATTGTCACTTAAAAGAATGGATGGGATGTGAGATAATAGAAAGAATGCTGTTGATTGATACGCCTAGACTTATTTAGACAGCACATCTGAAATGAAAAATTGTATAATTCAGTATTATAGTTTTAATTTTTTCTTTGTTGTTGTTGTTTTAATGAAAGTTTTTTGTCTGTAGAATGCAGAAATTAGTCAAGAGGTGTGCCAAACAGATGTCATTACATTATGTTATGAAAATGAATTTGTTAGATGGTATGTGTATGAACTGTCATGTCCATTCGTCAGATTTTATACACATAGATTATAGAATTCAGTGTCCACAACCACACACACACATGCACACACAACCTTTTCTCTTTCTTCTTTTTATTCTGATGTTTTTTTCAAAAAACACAATTTGAGAACAGCGAACATCCCTGAGAAAGCCTGCATGATGAGCTATTTTGAGTTATATACTTAATCTGTTAGAAAATTGTTAGAAAGATTTTACTTCAGAAAAGGTGCAGAGAATATACTGTTAAAGTTAATGACACATGTTGAATATTTAGATTGTGAAAAAATATTCTACTGCTGAGTTCTTTTAAATGTCTCCTTTGTGGTCATATTGGACAAAAGCAATATGATGCAATTTGATGTGAAACAAGGAATAAGTACTATAGCAATTTATTTGACAAAAACAGTGCAAGCAGCAGCAGTTTCAATAATGTGCCTTTGTTTTACAGGGAGTAATAGTACTTGTTCCTTGTTTGATATTTATGATTAAAATGTTTTCATCCTGATTTGTTACAGATCATGAGGCTACAGCCGTTTGATTTGCGGAGAAGGTTGTACATAATATTTAAAGGTGAAGAAGGATTAGACTACGGTGGGGTGGCAAGGTAAATATGGTTTCTTGTTTTTCTTATATTTCTTCTTCTTTCTTTGAATATGTTGTTTGTGTTTGTCACAGTTATGTGTGTCATATTTTTCTGCACTTGCGTTTGAAGAAAGGAGAAGAAAGATTTAGGTTACTGGAATTGAATTTAGGTTACTGGAATTGAAGTCTTTCAGAGATTGAGAATTATTAAACCTTTCTGTGAAGTATTTTTATCCCCCTTCATGCTGATGGTACAGTCCGAGTGCTGCCATTATTCGGAGAAGAGGTAGAATTGCCTCTGACTTATTTAGGAGAAGTTTAGGGAATGACTTGGCATGGTTAGAATGGGAAATATAGTCAAGGATGTAGTCCAAATGTATGTTTAATTACACATACTTAACCATGACCCAACTAGTGCAGACTCCGGCAGGGGTCTGACATTCCTGTCTTGTGCAAACTACTATCCCCCTATGCGGAGAAAACGAAAGCAACTACGGCCGATAACCTCCTGGAAGTAGGTAACCTCCCCTTTGTCCCGCTGGCTAGCACCCTCTTTTTCCGGCAGCCATCATGACTCCTGTTCCTGTGCTCTTCATACGGCTAAGTTTTTTTTTGTGTATTTTCTGTCTGTCTGTCGATTCTCTGTTTTTTGTCAAATTATGTTTTCAACCAGGTCACATAATTATGTAGCTCGATTGGGCGATAGCGCTAAAATTAAGGCGTGATCACAATCAATTCGCTGACACTCTGGGCCCTCTACTCCTGGCCCTCTCAACAATGCCAACCCGCCGCCTCCTCCACTTCCTCTGCTCCCTCCGGTCGACTCCAGACCTCCACCACCTCCTACACCTCCTCTGGTGACTTCTAGAGGTTTGTTGCCACACACTCAGGTCAGTGTTGCCTTAAATGTCATTTTTATCGATCCGCGAACGCACTCGATGCGATCCACACTTTCTTGGCCCTGCCAGTCGGCAGTGTACGAGTCGACCTCCTATGTCTCTTTACCCATACCCACAATTGCACCAATGGAATGTGCCACAATCCCTTTGGGGAAACAACACCACACACACAAAAAAAAAAGAAAAAAAAAAAGCTTGCTTTAGATCTGCATGCTAGACTGGGCCCTATGTGCGATGCGCCCGTGGTGGCGGTCGTGACATCGGATCACATGACCCCCCACGTGGCATGCCTAGACCGTCTCGGATCCAATGGCGACTGAGGCGCGTAGGGATGCCCTCCCCTGGTGTAGGGAGGAAGGTGGACCACTAGGGACACGCTCGCCCATACGCGTGCACCCCCCCCCCCCCCTTGTCTGGAGCGCCCGATCCAAGGGAGGCAACCCCTGCTTCGGCACCCTTACCGGTGACCGCCGCAGTTATTTCCCTTGCACCGGCACTGCTCCTCGCCTACAGTGCGGGTGCGTGCACGGTCCCACCAAGCTATGCGGTGATGACCCCATCTCCCACACCGCCAATTGCTGCTGTTTCTCATCCACTAATGGCGTCTCAGCAAGCTGCTCAACCTTACAATCAGCAACTCATCACTAACTTGGTGCAGCAGTTATGCACCACTCTGCTTCCCCGTGCCACACCTTGCGCCTGCACCACCCCTCACCCACAGAGCAGGTAGGTGCATGGCCCATTGAACTTCGGCAGTGCTGGATTCTTCAGCCCCATCGCCTAACTCTGCTGTTACCCAGACTAATATCGGCACTTCCACGTCAGAGTGCCTCTTGATAACTCGATCCTGCCTCTCGGCAATGCTCGGGCGGATCTTGTCTATCCCTTTATCCATCAACACACAACAGCTGAACGTCGGTCCTCTTGCAGGAGTTATTCGCGAGAATGGACCGCCGTTCAGCTATAGGGGGATGCACTTCCTACGGCAAGCCGATGGACTTGCCACCCCCTCGTCCACAACGCCCATAACACTGGATTATGGCACCGTCATGCCACATGCCCCGACTGTCTCACGTCCGATGGCGACCGATTCGGGTTGGGATGCCCACGGCACTAAGGGACATTATAATTATTCCCCTTGCGGCCGTTTTCACCTGTGTCGGTTACAGTGGCATCGAACCACGGCCTCTCATACGCAGCATGACACTTGTCCCTCTACAGCAAGGACATGTCGCACCAGGGGATATGTGCTCTAAAGACACCATCCTTTTCGCCGATTATCGGCGCCAAGAGAGGCAACTCTGCATTTGTAACCTAGGTGGTTGACGCTGTAGTTACTTTTGCCAACACACCACGTCACTCCTGCCCCCCGTGCTGTCCACCAACGATGTTTTTTCGGTTTCTCATTGGGTCCTGATGCACATTCATGGACTTTACACAACTTTGCATAGCAACTGTTTCTCAGGCTATTGGCCGCTGACCTTTGGGGTTCTTCATCCCCCCACACTTGCACACAGTCCTCTGCAGGCAACGATCCCTATTACCATTCTCTTCTGGTTATACACAATAACCGGAAATGAATCATAATATTTCCCCTTCTATTCCTTTTGATTTATTATCCCCCCCAAAAAAAAAAAGTATATATATATATATATATATATAGAGAGAGAGAGAGAGAGATAGAGATATATAGATAGAGATACAGATATATATATGCAATATCTTGCTACATTTATACACATTTCTATTTACACTTATAGATGTATACTTATCCCTTGGTATACACATGTGTGTGCGCTTACGGGATAGGTTCATACGACTTTCATATTAACATGTACAATTTTATTTCTATCTCTATTCATTGACATCTGTTCATTGAGATTCCCTACATAGCAATATAGACACACTTGCAATTGCATCATTCTGTTCACATGCCCAGATCTCTCTGTGTCTACATACTGGCACTTTATTCATATGCATATGTACATCTGTTCTATATAGGTGCATACACAGATTCCTTCCCATGACGGATTATGCACACTTACCCATTTACTTGGGTATATCTGTGCATACTACATGTTTGCTTATACAGCCGCTTATTTCTCATGACTCGATCTCTTGTCATGTCATTGGCATATTCCTGACACCATCACTTGAGTTGGTGGAAGTTTATAATCCCGTTGCACATATATGTATTCATTTTCATAAATTCATCCCTACCTTGCTTTCGGAGGGCGACTGCACTCACAGACAAAACTGCCTCCTTCACATATCAGTAGTGGCTGGTCCTTAGGGACCCACACACACTCACTTCCCACCCACAGGGCTAAGGATGCCCTCTCTTGGTGCATGGAGGGACAAGGCAACCCAACTCATTTGCCTACAACAATCACCCACAGGGCTAGAGATGCCCTAACCTGGTACAAGGAGGGATGAGTCCAACTTAGATGTGCCACTCCGGACACACATGCACTTCATTCCTTCCAAGTTTTAGCGGGCCCAAAAACTGCCCACTGGGCAGGAGACAATCGCCCTAAGTCCATCTCTTCCACTCCTCACTAGCAGCAGAAGGCCTGGGTAATAATTGTTTTCCTCTACACTCGGGAGAATGGCATATTAACGAGGATGGATGCGTCTCACAAAGCACAACGAACCGTTCATTACCCACAGGGGCGTACCTTTCTGCCCACTCATACCGACACGGCAGATGCCGTATTCAAGCACATTAGTTCGCCCCATCACCTTGCTTGAACAGAGATCCAGCATCGATGTCTCAAACAATTGGCGTTCGAAAGCATTTTCTGCACTTGGTCTTCCCTGCCCAATCCTTTCAGCCTCAACACACAACCACTGCTGTGGTTACAGATGGACATTCCTTCTCACACACTGTCTTTCCAATGAGACACTTCCAGGGGTTTCTAGCCTAGGCAGGCTATCCCATCATGGAGCCCCAGCCTTCAGTCAAGGGCCTGTCAGAGGATGACTTTGTTGTCACTTTGGAAGCAAGCACCATGTCTTTCAGACACATGGTTGCACCACAAGACCCCGTCAACACCTTCCGGCTTCCTTACATTTCAACATAACCTGCATGGTGGACACCTTCATCCCTCAAGCACACAGCAGCTGTTTCCTGATTTACCCATGCTGACTGGTGTCCTAGGACCAGTATATGATAATCAGTCGTGTACAACAATGACCATGAGATCAGCAGAGGAAGCAGCTGATTCCCCGATTATTCGGGCTGGAATTTGATTATACAATTTATAGTAGAGAGTGTTTTGCCCAAGCTGCATCCCCAGTCCCTTGATCAAGAGGGCCTTTGGACTCATCATAGGGACGGATCCCAAAGGCTAGTTAGCCCCCTAGTCTGGGAGACATAGTCAAGGCTACAGCACTAAGTCGCAGTACAATTTGACTTCTAGTCTGAGAGACATAGTCCTTCATGAAAGACTAAGCTGCAAATGATTTCCCTTTGCAGTTCAGAAACCGCTGATAATACAGCTCTTACTTTACTGTTGGCCATACTGAAACGCATGTCAGATCAGTGATTTGATGTAAATGACCAGTACAACACATCTAGAGCCACTTTCCTCCCTGCCCCTGCCCCTGCCCCGCTCCATCCCAGACTTGTGTGTGCCACACACAGCCAGAGGCCTGTCATGGATCTGGTCCCCTTTCTCACTAAAGAACCTTCAGCAAAAATTTTCCCCATGGAAACCCTCTTCCATTAGGAATTCCACCACAGAATGAGACTCAGTGACCTGCAGGCACGTGAAGTGCACTCCCACAGCCTGATCCAACCCAGCCATTAACTACCAACAATTTTTCTGCAGGTTGCTCCAACATGCCACACTCAGGTAGAGAAGCCACCAAGCCTTTCGTATGCCCCTTCGTGATGGTACCTACCTGGGCAATTACACAGCCCTGTCCCAGAGACACCAGGGACCTCAAGTCTCTTGTTGCCAAATGTCTGCCCTTCTATGCATAGGCAACATGCCAGTGCTGTCTTGTTTGGCAATGACAGAAAAGTGGCGGGGGGAGCGCCCATCGCCTGTCAGCTCTCATGGAGGAGCTCTACAGATCTGGCTGTCACGCCTAAGGCAAGCCCAACGTGGTGGCCTACCTCTGTCTCGTGCCACAGTTTCCTCTAAACACATACATCACTTCCACTAGCGGCCCACAACCGATGTGGAATCATCAGATCAAACCACATGTGCACCTCCTTGCATTGATGCTCAGCCATGCTCAAGTGAGACAACCCTATAGGGTATGTGTTTCTGTCCCTTCCTTTGATTCGAAGGGCTCTCAGTAAAGTGTGGATTCAACACACCGACTCTATTTTCTTTGCGCTACATTTATCAGCACAGCTGTGGTCCACAGACCTCTCCCACAATACAGCTGCAGACCTCAGTCTTCTTTGCCCGCACCAATATCCTTAGGTGACACAGTACACTCTACCTTCATCGAATTCAACTTGAGGGACATCTATTGCTTTAGGGATGATGGCTCAAGAGGCATTGCCTCTGCAGTGGTCACACAACAGGCCATCGCAGCGCACTGGCGATAGAACAGAAGGATTGAGACTTGATGCCTCCTCAGCCAGAGCACATGAAGTCAGAGCATGGTCCTCTTCTCTTGCCTTAGCGCACTCAACACGGCTGCAAGACATCATGAATGCTGCATACTGGAAAAACCCTGCCACCTTCATCGACTTCTGCCCGAGAGACGTTGCATGCTTGCGGGATGATGGCTCAAAAGGCATCGCTTCTGTGGTAGTTGCACAACAGGCCATCACAGCACACAGACAGTAGAACAGGCGAGCCCTCCACCTTGTCACGCTGTTCTGCACTAGTTGGGTCACGGTTAAGTATGTGTAATTAAAAGGAAATTTTCTATTTAAAATTACGTTTAAATAACATACTTACCGTGACCCAAATTTAAGACCCTCCCATCCTCCCTGCTTCCTGTTCTCCCTGCTCGCTGTGCTGGTGATGGCATATTGCCGTCAAAAGAGGGTGCTAGCCAGCGGGACAAAGGGGAGGTTACCTACTTCCGGGAGGTTATCGGCCATAGTTGCTTTCGTTTTCTCCGCATAGGCTGATAGTAGTTGCACAGGACAGGAATGTCAGACCCCTGCCGGAGTCTGCACTAGTTGGGTCACGGTAAGTATGTTATTTAAACGTAATTTTAGATAGAAAATTTCCTTTTATGTGTGTATTTGTAAACCAGTTTGTAAAACTAATTGTTTCGTTTTTTCAGGGAATGGTTTTTCCATCTATCACATGATGTGCTGAACCCCATGTACTGTCTCTTTGAGTACGCCAGTAACAGTAACTACAGTCTGCAGATTAATCCAGCTTCCAGCGTTAACCCTGACCATCTCCTCTACTTCCGCTTCATCGGCAGATTTATTGCTATGGTAGCATGATTCTGATATTTTATAAATAATTTGATTAATTTAGGAACGGTCTTTGTCTGTTCAACAAGCACTTGTTCTAACAGATTCAGAAAAGATAATATGCAATGTTAAGAGATGGCATTACATAAGGTATTTCATTTCATTGTTATAAAGATATTTCATTAAGATATTTCATTGTTGTTATTAAGATATTTCATGTGCACAAACTAGTTGTTGATCATATGAAATATCTTGCAGCTTTCCTACATAAGTTTTGTCAAGGACACGTGAAAAACAGGTCTGTTTATTAACTCATATTCACTTTATATGAGGAATTGGATTAGACTGAACAAACTTTGAATATTAATCTGAGACCGATTCACATGTGGTTTTGCCAAACAAAAATGAATTGACAGTGATTATTATCTTAATATCTAAAAGGAGATAACAGATTGATTAATAAGTTAATAAGGAAGAAGTGAGAACAAAGCTCTTATACAAATGCTGCCTTTCCCACCTAGAAAAAGTTTCAGATGCTAATGTATGTGACAACATTTAACAGTCAGTGCAAATGACTGCCCATGTAACATTTTGTCTCATACTCTGATTTTTGTGCAGGCGCTGTACCATGGCAAGTTCATTGACAGTGGTTTCACATTGCCGTTCTACAAGCGCATGTTGAGCAAAAAGCTGACCATGAAAGACTTGGAGAGTATAGACCCTGAGTACTACCAGTCACTTCAGTGGGTCAAGTAAGTGAATCTGGCAGTGGCAGTGGCAGCAGACCGGTGTTGGTGCTGGTGCTGGGGAAGGGGTATCAGCCATTTAAAAAAGCACTGAGTGTTTTGAAAATAATTCTTTTAAACTTGTCCATCACAATCTTAAACTTGTCTTGTGTAGAAAATTATGACATATCCAGTTTAAGGTATCTTTTTTGTTTGTTTTTCTTGAACTGTTTGTATTTAGTTCTCAGAAGATTTGCACTTTGGAAAATACTTATGAGAGAATCCTGCATACTATGGAAGTTTGCAAGTGTGGTTCAGAACAATGCATGAGTTAGCTCAATACACAGTGCAGAATACTAACTGACATTCCTCTCAATGTCTTGAATAATTTCCCTTCATTTAGAATTGCTTTGAATTTGATGAAAATGTTTGTTCATGTTCCAGTTGTTTTGAAAATAACTGTCAAACAAGGTGTGTGTGTGTGTGTGTGTGTGTGTTCATACAATTTGCTGTTAGGTATGTATGTGGTGTTGCTGAATCATTGTCAGTCAGCCTCTGTCCTTGTGTTGTGCAGGGAGAACAATATAGAGGAGTGTGAGCTGGAGCTGTATTTCACCACTGACTTTGAGATTCTGGGCAAGATTGAACAGCATGACCTCAAGCCGGGTGGGGCAGATATACGTGTCACAGAGGAAAACAAGGAGGAATACCTCAAGTGAGGCTGACCTTTGCTTGGAAGGGATGGCGGGGAGGAGGAAGGGGAGAGTGGTGGGGGGGAGGATGATGTGTATGTGCTTGCTTGTTTGTGAATGTGTCTGTGTGAGTGAAGTGAGATGAGACTGGCTTGTATGAATAAAATTTGACTGTGTTGTAAAAGAAAACAAAGGTTATTCTTTCCCACCAACCTCCCACACCCCTACATCCCACCATTATCATGGTGTCATTCTGGTCTGAGGCCAAAGACCAACAAAAAGTTAAATGTGTAAGTATGGCCACAGGCTGTCTAGGTCTAATTTTTTTCTCAACTGAATGGGGATGGAGATTGCAAGAAAGAATAGGGATACTGGTGAGTGTTAATGATCAAATAAGATGTCCTAATACACTGATGATCAGAATTTATTTCCATTAAGATGAATAATTATATTGTATCTTTTTCTTACTGTCAAACGACATAGTGGCATTTCTTGTATATATTTTTTTTTTGCAGTCTAATGACACAGTGGCGTTTCTCACGAGGTGTGGAGGAGCAGACAAAGGCTTTCCTTGAAGGCTTTAATGAAGTAGTGCCTCTTCAGTGGCTGCAGTATTTTGATGAGAGAGAGCTGGAGGTGAGCTGTGATCAATTACACTTTGTGACTTGAAGATTGACACATGGCATCCTTAGAGAGGGGTGGTTGTCAGCTTGTGGTAATTACATTTTGAAATAATATGATATTTTAGCATCAGTGGAACATTTCTTTCTTTTTAAATGTTTTGTTTTATTTAGATATATGTTATAATATTTGTTTTTGATTGATTGTAGACGATTACAATCAGTATTTCATGATTTATTGAACAAGTTCTTGCTTTTGGATTTCTTTGCTTATTCCATAATGCTTGTTTGATATTGATGATATTGATTTCACCATATATGTTTTTGCATTTGCCTGCTTTGTTCATATGCATAATGCATTTTGATGTTGATGGCATTACTTCAGTGTTTATCCTGTGCTTGTGCAGTTGATGCTGTGTGGCATGCAGGAGATTGATGTGGACGACTGGGAGCGTAACACCATCTACAGACATTACCAGCGCAACACCAAGCAGGTCGTCTGGTTCTGGAAGGTCAGTTTTTTTGTTTTGTTTTTTATACATACACATTTTCACATTATCCTTTTTGTGCTTCCCAAAGTCTGTCTTTGGCTAAAAATATTTTTATTGTTATGCATGCATCTCATAATGACGATAAAAAGATCATTTGCTGTCATTTTTCTTATTCAGGCACTGTGGTAAATAAAGCTGCCACCAGAGATCTCCACTGCTGCCTCATCACTGTTTTCACAGTCTTGATCTCTGGGTTTGGTTTTCTTGACAAATGTTGTAGGATAGGGGTCATTGATTGCGCAGTGAGTAAGTTGTTACCCTACAGGGCTGGTTGGTCACTGTCTGTCTGTTCTCTACACTTTGATATGTCTGGGTGTCGCTAACAGGAGCAAAAGACTCTGACCTGTCTGTTTGTTGCTAACAGGAGCACCAGGCTCTGGCCTGTCTGTTTGTTGCTAACAGGAGCACAAGGCTCTGGCCTGTCTGTTGCTAACAGGAGCAACAGGCTCTGGCCTGTCTGTTTGTTGCTAACAGGAGCACAAGGCTCTGGCCTGTCTGTTGCTAACAGGAGCAACAGGCTCTGGCCTGTCTGTTTGTTGCTAACAGGAGCACAAGGCTCTGGCCTGTCTGTTGCTAACAGGAGCAACAGGCTCTGGCCTGTCTGTTTGTTGCTAACAGGAGCACAAGGCTCTGGCCTGTCTGTTGCTAACAGGAGCAACAGGCTCTGGCCTGTCTGTTTGTTGCTAACAGGAGCACAAGGCTCTGGCCTGTCTGTTGCTAACAGGAGCAACAGGCTCTGGCCTGTCTGTTTGTTGCTAACAGGAGCACAAGGCTCTGGCCTGTCTGTTGCTAACAGGAGCAACAGGCTCTGGCCTGTCTGTTTGTTGCTAACAGGAGCACAAGGCTCTGGCCTGTCTGTTGCTAACAGGAGCACAAGGCTCTGACCTGTCTGGGTGTTGCTAACAGGAGCACAAGGCTCTGACCTGTCTGGGTGTTGCTAACAGGAGCACCAGGCTCTGGCCTGTCTGGGTGTTGCTAACAGGAGCACCAGGCTCTGGCCTGTCTGGGTGTTGCTAACAGGAACACAAGGCTCTGGTCTGTCTGGGTTTTGCTAACAGGAGCACCAGGCTCTGGCCTGTCTGGGTGTTGCTAACAGGAGCACCAGGCTCTGGCCTGTCTGGGTGTTGCTAACAGGAGCACCAGGCTCTGGCCTGTCTGGGTGTTGCTAACAGGAGCACCAGGCTCTGGTCTGTGTTGCTAACAGGAGCACAAGGCTCTGGTCTGTGTTGCTAACAGGAGCACAAGGCTCTGGCCTGTCTGGGTGTTGCTAACAGGAGCACCAGGCTCTGGTCTGTGTTGCTAACAGGAGCACCAGGCTCTGGTCTGTGTTGCTAATAGGAGCACCAGGCTTTGGCCTGTCTGGGTGTTGCTAACAGGAGCACCAGGCTCTGGCCTGTCTGGGTGTTGCTAACAGGAGCACCAGGCTCTGGCCTGTCTGGGTGTTGCTAACAGGAGCACCAGGCTCTGGTCTGTGTTGCTAACAGGAGCACAAGGCTCTGGTCTGTGTTGCTAACAGGAGCACAAGGCTCTGGCCTGTCTGGGTGTTGCTAACAGGAGCACCAGGCTCTGGTCTGTGTTGCTAACAGGAGCACCAGGCTCTGGTCTGTGTTGCTAATAGGAGCACCAGGCTTTGGCCTGTCTGGGTGTTGCTAACAGGAGCACCAGGCTCTGGCCTGTCTGGGTGTTGCTAACAGGAGCACCAGGCTCTGGCCTGTCTGGGTGTTGCTAACAGGAGCACAAGGCTTTGGCCTGTCTGTTGCTAACAGGAGCACCAGGCTCTGGCCTGTCTGTTTGTTGCTAACAGGAGCACAAGGCTCTGGCCTGTCTGGGTGTTGCTAACAGGAGCACCAGGCTCTGGCCTGTCTGGGTGTTGCTAACATGAGCACCAGGCTCTGGCATGTCAGGGTGTCGCTAACAGGAGCACAAGGCTCTGGCCGGTCTGGGTGTCGCTAACAGGAGCACAAGGCTCTGGCCAGTATTGCTCTGTGGGTCACTGCCACATGCAGTCCTGTAACCAGGTCAGGGTGGTGATCTGCAGGCAGGGGTGTGTCAGCTAGTGCATGCTTTAACCCCTAGGCTGCCTATATGACGAGATAACTCGTCATGGCAAGCATGTATGCTTCGCTGCCACAATGACGAGATAACTCGTCATCGAAATATTCTGACTTTTCCCTGGTTTGCATTCACTTTGTTGACAAAAATAGTGGTAGCTTTAGCCTGGGAAATCTCTCTAGATTCTATTCATAGCTAGAAACCCCATCTACGTCATGAAGCAGTCCTTTATTTGAACGTTTTGGTTGGGTCACTGTCCCAGTGTTTGCCTGACTTCTCTCCTCGCTCGCTCAACAAAATGTCAGACTGACGCCATGCTCAAGACATGCGATCGTGACGAGCTAAATCAACCATGATTTCTTTCTTTAGCTGCTGCTCAGAAAGAATTGAAGCGTAAATTCGAAGGAGAAGATAGTGATGAACATTTTTGGACGATCTGATAGAAAATAAAGGGAGCAATCAAGAGAGTGGCCAAGATGTGACTGTCAATGAGTGATGCCAGCTGTACAGATGTTAGCAGACGACAGAACATGACCGAATAAGTAGCAGAGAGATAGTCTTGGCACTCAGCCAACGCAGTCTGATGAGAACTAAATCAAGTGACCGTGTGAGAGTGGTGAAGAGGAGGGGGGGGGGTGGAGACTGAGAGGGCGTGGCCTCACATCCATCTTATCACTTGGAGAAGTCACAATGTATTGTGTATCTGTCTCTTAAAAAAATATATATATATTGTGGTTGTTCTAGTATGATTTTGTGTTTGCAGATATCCATTTGTCCAGAAAATATGATGTTTTTGTGCAAATTACCTGACTAATGTTTGTAATGAACAAGTTGAAAATGTGACAAAAACAAAACACTGATTTCAAAACAACAGCATGTCACTAAAAATATATAAAATGGGAAAACAGCATGTGTTTTGTATTCTTTATTCATTTACCTTTCAGAAAATATATACTTTTATGGGTCTTTCTCCAATAACAAAGAGCACAGAATTTTTTGAAAATTTATACCCGTTTTTTGTGAAAAAAACACACCTGGCAAATAGATTCAGTGGACACGGTCATGGCTGGATCTTTTATGTGATTTCAGTTTGTTCGTGAGATTGACAATGAGAAGAGGACACGGCTGCTGCAGTTTGTCACCGGCACTTGTCGACTACCCGTTGGAGGCTTTGCAGAACTGATGGGTCAGTTCACTTTTTCCTTGTGTGTAGGCGTGAGGGTTCAGTGATTTCACAGTTTTTGACTGACAAAGTGCATCTGTCTACCATATGCTGTTTTGCCATATTTTACTGGTTTGTTGGTTCCATAAAAAAAACAAAAAAAACTTAGAAATTCGCTGATAAATTGCCACAGCTGATTTTGGTGTGGTAAATTTTGTTTTAAGATGTTCTGCCGAAGAGTAGCTTCCCCTGCCTGTCAGCATTTTTCTGGTTATCATTGTTTGGTCGTCGCGCATGAATTAGGCTCGGTTTCTGTCTCCCTCTCTTACTTTGTGCTAACCAACACCAGAATCGAACTCAAACCAGTTGCACAATGGTAGCATTTTAGAAAAACTTACATAACATAACACAGCATTATGTGCAACCCTTGTACTTATAATTTGAATACTGCAGCATATGTCTTGTTTTAAAACATTATCTCTTGCAGTTGTTTCATTGAATGAGCAGAACGTAACCAGTTCATGCTTTCTTCCCTCTTTGAGAATGAATGATGGCTTTTGGACAGAGCTGAATACCACAGTATGAATCTAATCTTTAAATGTAACACTTAACTTGGCTTTATGATGGCAGGGAGCAATGGTCCACAGCGCTTCTGCATAGAGAAGGTGGGGAAGGAGACATGGCTGCCCAGAAGCCACACCTGCTTTAACCGTCTGGACCTTCCCCCCTACCGCTCCTATGACCAGCTGGTGGAGAAACTGAACATGGCCATCGAGGAGACAGAGGGCTTTGGACAGGAATGATGTGGACAGAAAGAAGCAGAAATAAAACACAGACTGTTGTGTCTAATCATCAGCCAATCACTGTGATCTTGGAAAATCATTTTGCTGTCTTTGCCTGTCGCATTAGCAGTGGCTACATGTGACGTCTGTGATAAACGGGTTTGGGGGACATATAGGGGTTTGGATTGGGGAGGGGGGGAGGGAAGAAGTTGAGGTGTGAAGCAAGGGAGGTGGAGGGGGGGGGGGTTGAAAGATGGAGTTAGTGCTCCTTTTTATATTTGCTGTTCTGAATGGTGTGACTTGCAATAATTCTGTGATGTTGGAACTTGTAGTAAACCTATGTTGTTTGAAAGCAAGAAGCGAGTTTGAATTTCTCTCTTGTTGGTAAGATGTTCCATGATTGGCTGGCTGCAAGCTAAGAAGACTTGGTGCACTTGTATGAACAAAACTGAGGTGGAACGAATGCATTTAGCTTGCAGCACAGTTCAGAGGAATAATGCTTCAAGGTGGATTAGATGATTGTTTCATTTTCTTTACTGGTGGCTTCCCAAGGGAAGGCAACTCTTGATGACCACCCGTGAATGCCTCTACCTTGCTCTCGGGCTGTGTGTAATGTCCTTGTGTGGGGTAATAGCTGAATCTATGCATATGCTCATGCGAACAGAGCGATATTCTTGCATACTTCATGTAGTTGTCTAAACACATGCGCATGCATTGTTGAGTGAGGCTATGTGTCCGCATGCACATGCACACGCACACACACACACACACACACACACACACTTAATTGGTCTGTCATATAGGTTTTAATTTTTAATCATGAATGCTTGATTATGGGCCAAAAGGTAAAGAGGCTACAGAACATTTTGAAAGAAGTTCATTGTCAGTCCCAAATACACATTAATCTGAATTTCGATTGGTGGACTTCTTGTGAAGAATCTTGGGCCTATTTTGATGCATATGTCATATACTGATAATACATAAGAAAACTTACCAAATGGGGATTAATATCACATGAAACTATAAAAACTATCTTTATGCAACCATTGACAGAAACATTTCCTCAAACCATTGACAGAAACATTTCCTCTCAGAAACATTTCCTCAAACCATTGACAGAAACATTTCCTCAAACAGAGAAATAAGCAGATGCGTGAATGTTTTTGTGTCAAATTTCTGTCCTGTTTCAGTGTTTCTTTCAAAATATTGTCATTAGTATGTTTGAAAAAAAAAAGAGAAAAGACTGTGGTGTATTAAGAATATGAATTCAAGTCTTGCAAATGTTACCAACAGTTGTTAATGTAACTGTCAGAGAGTGAGAGAGAGAATGTGTGTGTGCTCACGTGTTTTGTAATAAAGTATATGAATATATGTACAAGGAAAGGTCTGTGTGGGCGCATTCATAGATAAACTGTGTCTATACATGTGCCTGCACATTTGGTGTCATATACTGTACCATGTCAAACTGATGCAAACTAGGCCTATGGTTTGCTCTGCTTGGCCAAATTTCGCGCGGCTAACAGTGAAAAGACGGGCCCGCCCGCTCTCAGGCAATCAAATGCCTCTAAAAGCTATAAGCGCTGAATCATTCCTTTGGCCAAGGCTCTCCACACCATCTTGTCAGGTTTACGCTCTGTCTCGTCTTACGCTTTTTTTTGGCTATTAAGCGTATTCATTTGGCCTTATTTTGCTGCATGCGGCTTGTGTTTATTGTATTCTTACATTCTGTGTACTCGATTCGACTCGGCACCCTAGATTCGTTCGTTTTTTTCTGCCTCTAAGTCGATCCTGTCTTTCCTTTCTCTGTTGGGGGTCGGATTTTCGCTGGGTGCCTAAGCGCGGGTTCCATGCCTCGTGTGCCATACCACGAAGGCAGGGATCATGATGCTGGGATTGAGACTCGGCAAGAGACTCTCCCAGGCCCGGAGCTCATGATTCCTCCTGATACGGACCGCGGCGATGCGTCGTTAGACGCTGATCGCGGAGGCGACTCTCGTACCAGTAAAACGGTCATGAAGGGGACCGGGGGGAAAGAGGTACGAGTGTCGCCTCCCGAGGTGTCCCAGCGCGAGGCGGGGAGAAGGGGGAATGGCAAGTCCTCTCTTGGCTGTGGGGACTCGCAGCTAGGCGCGAACTCCCAAGGGGAGGCCGCGCCCAGCCATTACCCGGGTCCCCACTCGGAGACGGCCCTCACGGGCCCCATTGTTGTTCCCCCTCCTCCCTTCTCTCTCGACCCCCCTCCCCCACCTCCTTTTGGGGGGGGGAGAAAAATTTGGTTCCGGGGGGGGATCTCTACTTTGCCCACCCTGGGCCCCCAGTCTCCCCACGGGAGGGGATTCGGGGCGCGTGGCAACCTGCTCTGCAGGTCTTCCCGCTATCCGGCCGGTCTCCCCTGCTGGGGGAGGCCCGCGCGTGTCAGGCGGTTCCGGGCAGTCAGCCCGCTCGTCTTCGGGCGGGACTGACACCCAAGTCGGACATGACCTCCCTCCGACTTGGCCAGGTTTTTCCCTTCATGGAGGTCAACGCACCAGTGACCCTTGGGGTTCGGGTCACAGTATGGCTGGTGCCCACAGGTGGTTACCCCCATTCTACCCGTACTGGGGCACACCTATGGTGCACGCTGGTTTGCCGGGAGTACCAAGGGCCAGCCCCTTGTTCGCTCCCCACCGGACCCAACCCAGCACATCTCACAGGGTGACACACACAGCCCCGACAAGTGGGATCGACTTCTTGTCGGTCAGGTCGAGCTCCTCGACCAATATTGCCACTCTGTCCACAAATCAGGCCTCTGTCAACCCACAGGTGACCTCCACGGTCACAACGGCCTCCTTGTCAGGACTGACAGCTGCTGAGGGGCCCTACTCGGCCCGGGGGAGCCTGCGGTTCCCACCTGCCTAGCCCTCGGTCCTACAGTGACATGAGTGGGTGTTTGTCCCCTCACAGCACTCGTGGGTCCCTCTTGCATCCAGGGACGCCCTCTCTGAAAAGGTGTGGCACCCACCATCCCAAGCATGGTTGGACCTACGGTCCACACGCTCCCCACCTGCTTCAGGTGTCAAGGACATAACAGTGGCAGCCATGGTCCCGGCTCGGGATCGTCCCAGCTCATCCCGCTGGGCTGACCACAGCTCACAGGACGCCCCAGTGGGTACATCCACTTGGGATGGCACCCAGCAGAGGATGGACTGCGAACAAGAGTGGGAGCCCCTGTCTTCGGATGAGGACGAACAAGCAGATGAGCACTCTTCGCCCACATCCCAGGGGGGACAGATTGAGCCCGCGCCTCCCTAGGGACCAGCCTGAACCAAACTCGGACTTTGCTGAGCTTGAACTGACCCTCCCCAATAGGGTCATGTATGCCGAATCAGTCCCTCAGGCTACTTTGTTACCCTTGACCCTCCTTACGCCATGTGACTCTACCTCCAGAACCACAAGGCGACTCAGAGTGCCAGAAATGGTGCAGGAATGGCTTAATAAGCCAGCCCGCACTGTCAGGGGTGCTGCTTCCATCCCTCCTCCAGGCAGGGAGTCCCTCTCTGCCCCGGGCGCCTTTTCCCCGGGAAAGTTCCTTAAAGATTCCTCCAAAGGAGGGGTGTGGTCCTGGTACACACAGGACCACCCTGCCTACAGCGAAGCAAAGCCCTCCGCACAGGACAGGATGTTGGTCTCACAGCGCACCACCTTCCCCACTTCAGCTACCCTATCCTTTAAAATGTTAGCAGAGTGGGACAAATTGGCCCGCCGCTGCCCCCTCGAGGTTTCCACGGCTTACACCTTCTTCGACGCGTTCCTCCACAGGGCCAGTGAGCTGTGGGAACAGTGTCCGGTTAATCAGGACACGGGGTCTCCTTCCTCTGTCCCGCCTGGCCTCTTCACCTACCAGAGGTTAAACGCTTTTGGCAATAGGGTAGCATCTGGTCTCACGGCAGCTGCAGACACAGCTACCAGCCTTCACTTCAATACTGTGCTAGCGCGGCGTGATGCCATTCTCAGCCTCTCTAACATTCCTGTGGAGGAGAGGGCTGCCTGCGGTCCATCCCAACACAACAGCACTCCCTCTCCGGCCAGTACCCGCCCCATTTTGTCAGCCACAGGGCAGAGACAAACAGGGAGGTGGCCTCATATTTGGCCCACACCTCTCAGGGGCTCCAGGGTTCTATGCCATTGAAGAGACTGGCCACCAGGGCCCCTCCATATACCACGCCGCCTAAGTCAAAGCAGCGTGTGCAGAATCAGCGGCAGAGGAATAAACCACCTTATGTCCGTCCAAGCCGACTGGCCATGCCCAAGGCTAGAAGGCAGCACCCCCAATGACTGGGCCCCGATTCAGCACCGCCAGTCGTTCAGCCCCTCCAAGTAGGAAACTTGTCCTGGCATGCACATCAGTGGTGTGCTCTGGGACTCAACGACGGGATTATGTCGGTGCTAGAGTCGGGGTACATGCTGCCTTGGGTGGAGGAC
>JAAQRG010038564.1:0-19579 GCA_011634625.1 Babylonia areolata
CACACTCACACACACATGTAACAGATTTACATCTATGAACATTTTGTTTATTTACCCTGCCATGTAGGCAGCTCTGCTCTATTTTCAGGGGTATGCATGCTGGATACGGTCTTGTTTCTATAAGCCACAGAATGCTGACATGGATTACAGGATCTTTGATTTGCGTGTCTGATCATCTGACGACACTGGTGCCTAACACGAGGATTCACCCAGTTTCTGTTCAGTGCATGGAGACTTCTCAGCCAGCCAGCTGCATAAAGAAAAATGTCGCAGGAGATTTATTAGATATTTGCCCTGTGTGTGTGTGTGTGTGTGTGTGTGTGTGTGTGTGTGTGTGTGTGTGTGTGTGAAAACTGCCTCAGATCTTCAGAAAGGAGGAAAACAAGTCAGTGGAGCTCAGAAGAAAGTGGCCAGAAAATTTAGATTTTTTGTTGTTTGTAGTCTTCTTTGAGAGCTACTCAGTTACTGAGCAACTGCAAGCTCAGTGTCAGAGGATTCATGATATGCACAGATCCTTGGTTCAGAGACGATGCTTCATTTCTGGTAAACTGTGTGACAAAAGGACATTGTCAGAGTGTTCATTATATGCAGAAAGGACATGTCAGGACATTGTCAGAGTGTTCATGATATGCAGAAAGGATATGTCAGGACATTGTCAGAGTGTTCATGATATGCAGAAAGGATATGTCAGGACATTGTCTGAGTGTTCAGGATATGCAGAAAGGATATGTCAGGACATTGTCAGTGTTCATGATATGCAGAAAGGATATGTCAGGACATTGTCTGAGTGTTCAGGATATGCAGAAAGGATATGTCAGGACATTGTCAGTGTTCATGATATGCAGAAAGGATATGTCAGGACATTGTCTGAGTGTTCAGGATATGCAGAAAGGATATGTCAGGACATTGTCAGAGTGTTCAGGATATGCAGAAAGGATATGTCAGGACATTGTCAGTGTTCATGATATGCAGAAAGGATATGTCAGGACATTGTCTGAGTGTTCATGATATGCAGAAAGGATATGTCAGGACATTGTCAGAGTGTTCATGATATGCAGAAAGGATATGTCAGGACATTGTCTGAGTGTTCAGGATATGCAGAAAGGATATGTCAGGACATTGTCAGTGTTCATGATATGCAGAAAGGATATGTCAGGACATTGTCTGAGTGTTCAGGATATGCAGAAAGGATATGTCAGGACATTGTCTGAGTGTTCATGATATGCAGAAAGGATATGTCAGGACATTGTCAGAGTGTTCAGGATATGCAGAAAGGATATGTCAGGACATTGTCAGTGTTCAGGATATGCAGAAAGGATATGTCAGGACATTGTCAGAGTGTTCATGATATGCAGAAAGGATATGTCAGGACATTGTCAGTGTTCATGATATGCAGAAAGGATATGTCAGGACATTGTCAGTATGCAGAAAGGATATGTCAGGACATTGTCAGAGTGTTCATGATATGCAGAAAGGATATGTCAGGACATTGTCAGTGTTCAGGATATGCAGAAAGGATATGTCTGAGGATCCATGATAAGCAGACGTCATTCACTTGGAGACTGTGATTCACTTCTGGTAAATTACATGACAGAAGAACAACTTGTATAAAGGAAATGAATGTTGACCAGACAAGTATACAAAAACTGAAAGATTTCTTGGTTAAAAAATTTTACACTTGTACACATTTGCATGCATCTAAAAGCATTATTTTTTTTTGTGCATATGTTGTTATATCCCAATTCATATTCATCTTTATTTTCAAGATTTTTTCACTGAGAAATTGAGGAACTGATAGGTATTTTTGTGTTGGGCATGGGATAATGTCTCAGAATTACATTGCAAAGATTTTATGAACTTACCCTGTGGTTGATCCTGTCTTCTCCCATGCAGGAAACAACTTACAACGTGAATGTCTACTGACAGAGAGAGGATCAGTCAAACAGACATTAACTACGCTAAAGTGCTAATGAATGATGAATAAAAAATTAAAGAATAAAAAAAGATTTAAGTTTATATTGGTCTTTGAAATACCATTGAGGCTGCCAAGAGAAATAGATGTGTATAAAAGTGTGTATATGTGGGGTTTGATTTGCCTTCAGTAATTTTTTTTTTTTCTCTACTTCTTCTCTACTTCATGAGATTGATTTGAGCTTGGTGGTAAAGTGCACAGCAGTTTTCATTCAGCTGTATTGTCTGTTTGTCATGCAGACAGTTTCTTGAGAGAGAACTGATGTTGCATGTTAATGAAGCATTCCCGTTCTCCTTGAGAAAAGGGAAACAACTGGCTCACCCCCCCCCCTCCCACCTCCTCAGATGCTGATTTTCATCTGCTTGCTTGCTTTTATTGTGGGTGGGGGGTGGAGGGGTCCTTACTTGCACAGCGTGGTTCAACACTAAGAGCTTTAACTGGTGAATGTTTGTGGTGTTTCCTGTGAAAAGATATGACTGAGTATAATGTTCATTTCTCTTGTTTTTCATGTTCAACTGTATACATGTACAGATGTAGTGTGCCGATAACGGAAGTGTACAGTCATAGCACTCGTGTGATTTCAGTTTTGCAGGGAGATGGGAAGGGAGGAGTGTGTCTGCGTGTTCCCTTTCCCTGATCGTTCTGTAGTTGTTGTTGTAGAATGGAAATGGCTGTTTTGTAGTCATTGGTGTAGCATGGAAGTGGCTGCATTTGTGTTGACATTTTGAATGTGTGGACAGTCGGTTGTGTGGACAGTCGGTTGTGTGGACAGTCCGGTTGTGTGTCAAAAGTATCTGAGCAGGTGTATGATGTTCTGTGACATGTAAAGCAGTGGGGTTTTGTAGATGTGTATATTGATGATGATGATGATAATGTGTCTTTAGTAACGATGGGTTGTGTTTTCAAAGCAACAACATGTGTGTGTACACAGCATTGGCGTTCAGGAAGTTGGTGAATGTCTGAGGCAGGTACAGATGAACACATATGGCAGTGTTTTGTTTTTACTTTGATTATGTATTTATTTTATTTATTTGCTAAGTTTTTTTGTGTTTTTTCTGTTTATTTCTTATTCTTTTTACCAGTGCCTCATCATATGCGGCCTCCGTACATTTCTGTCCCAGGAATTATCCCCTCCCAAACTCACTCCTCCTCTACGCCACACCCCCTCCAGCCCCACCCCCCTCCCCCCAGCCCCACCTCCCTCCCCCCACCTGCCTATTTACTGGCAGTCATTCCAGCGCCTGTAGTCCACAGAGCTGTCAACATCATGTTACCATGAGGTCCCTTCATGCCCACCCCCCCCCCCTCTCCCCAACCCTCTAGACACTGCCAAGTCACTTTGGTGCTAGTCACTTGCAAGTCATTCCTGTTCTCTGATTGTGTTTAGGGGACGCTGTTGACGCTTAAGCCCCCCTTTTCTGATAACAAGGCCCCCTTCTAAATTGCAAAGACTCCTAACCCCACCCCCACCCCCCATCCCCTTCTAGGGTTGCCTAGTCAAGAGACCAGAGTTTCTGAACCTATTCCCTGTGGAGCAGAGACAGTCAGTAATGTCCCTCCCTGTCCGTGACATGACAGTTCCTGTGACAGTCTGCCCTCTCTGTCCCCTCATTCACAGTGCCCACCCCACCCCTCTCCCGCCCTCCACCACCACCACCCTCCCCTCCCCCCTCACCATCAATTTTATCAACGCAGAACACTCTGGCATGAAAGGGCAGGTGATGGACTTGGTGAGAAAAGAGTTGTTGGAGCTGGGGAGAATACTGTCACTGACATCCTGCAGGGCGTAAACTGATGGAATAGTCACATAAAGTTTGATGAGTTTGAAACAATGTTTTCTTTGTTTAGAGTCCCCCATAAAGTGTGGCGAGTTAATGTTTCTTTATTTCACGGTGAAGGGCAAGGAGGGTGTTGATGTTGGGAATTGCACCACCACAGGGCGTGCTATGTACTGTGGTAACAGTTTGGTGTTGTATATTTTTAGGAACAAACTTGCATGACAAGGATGTTGTTAGGGTTCCAGTTCCCATGCTCTGTTCGTATGTGTATATCAGGAAGAACATTTTTGTTGGGACAGAACCATTAACATGTTACATTTCTTCTACTTCTACAATGTGCGGTGTTGTGTAATTCATTGTCATTCAACATTGACCGCTTTAGCACACTTGGCTTCTCACACGCAGTTGAAACGAGCTTAATGATTTGCCAATGCTGTTGAGCATACATGAATTACGATGATGATGATGATGATAATGATGTTGTTTTGGCACTGACCAACGAGAAACTTTGTAAATAGGTACGACAAACTTGGGCACTGTTTGTGATGTTGCAATATTTTGAGTGTTGTGAATGGTTGCGTCCAGTCTGTGTGAGTGCCTGTGTTCCCCACGGGCAGATCAGAGGTGCTTGTTACCTTCTGATTTTTTTGTTTTGTTTGTTTGTCTGTTCGTTATTTCTAGTCCAGCATAGTGGCTGATAGATTGTGTTGATTTGCTGGTGGTGTTCTTTTGCCTTCCCCTGTTCTCAGTGTTCTGTAGCAGTGTTATTTGTGTGCTTTAGTTCAGGGCAAGTTGGGGACAGGGAAATACAGAGGGAATGGTTTTCTTGGCCAGAGAGGGAGAGAGAGAGAGAGAGTGTGCAAGTGCATGTCCATGAGTATGTTAAGCTAAATGATAAAAAATGTTGAAAAGTTACTGAAGGTTTCACAGCAGTTATCAATTGTTCACGGCTGATATACTTTAAATCTTATTGAAGAAATATTTGCATATTAACATTATTTTCATACTGAAAGTAAATTTTAAGAAATATTTGCAGGACCTTACACATTTAGCATTATTTTCATACTGAAAGTAATATGAAAAGAACAAATTTATTGAAGAAATATTCATAGCACATTGCACGTCAGCATTATTTTCGTAATGAAAGAATTATGAAAGGAACGTGTTTTCACAAGAACTATGTTTGTGTACTAGAATTGACATAATTATCTTATTCTTAATACAGAAGAGAGAGAGAGAAAGAAATAAAAACAAATATAAACTAATGTAGGGCAACAGGATTCTAGAAGTTGAACAGAAGCACCTCAGTGAGGGACTTAGACTAATATGGAATCACCTTAATCCCACTGGGGAAATGACTTGTAAATGAACAGGGCACGTCAGCTATTGCACAACCTTCATTTCACCAAGTCCTGTGAGCAGAACGTCATCAAACACCAGGTACACTACAAAGGTGAAAGTGACAGTTACAGATCAGCACTCAGGAAATCAGTTATTGTCCACTCCAATTCAAAACATTTTCTAATTATGCTTTTTATTAATTTATTTATTTGTTTGTTTGTTTCTGTTCTTGTAATGGACGCGAAAAGTGAAACAAAAAAGTGTTCCATGTCAAAACTGCCAGTAACACCGCTAGGTGGAATTATACTGATTTCCAGCAACACCTTGAGGTGAAATTATACTGTTTTCCAGCAACACCTTAAGGTGAAATTCTACTGTTTTCCAGCAACACTTTAAGGTGAAATTATACTGTTTTCTAGCAACACCTTTAAATGAAATTATACGGTTTTCCAGCAACACCTTAAGGTGAAATTAAACTGGTTTTTTTAGCAACACTTTAAGGTGAAATTATACTGGGTTTTTTAGCAACACCTTAAGGTGAAATTATACTGGGTTTTTTTTTAGCAACACTGTTAAGTGAAATTATACTGTTTTCCAGCAACACCTTAAGGTGAAATTATACTGTTTTCCAGCAGCACCTTGAGGTGAAATTATACTGTTTTCCAGCAACACCTTAAGGTGAAATTATACTGTTTTCCAGCAACACCTTGAGGTGAAATTATACTGTTTTCCAGCAACACCTTGAGGTAGGCAACACCTTTAAGTGAAATTATACTGTTTTCCAGCAACACCTTGAGGTGAAATTATACTGTTTTCCAGCAACACCTTTAAGTGAAATTATACTGTTTTCCAGCAACACCTTGAGGTGAAATTATACTGTTTTCCAGCAACACCTTTAAGTGAAATTATACTGTTTTCCAGCAACACCTTGAGGTAAAATTATACTGTTTTCCAGCAACACCTTTAAGTGAAATTATACTGTTTTCCAGCAACACCTTGAGGTAAAATTATACTGTTTTCCAGCAACACCTTTAAGTGAAATTATACTGTTTTTCCAGCAACACCTTGAGGTAAAATTATACTGTTTTCTAGCAACACTTTAAGGTGAAATTATACTGTTTTCTAGCAACACCTTGAGGTGAAATTATACTGTTTTCCAGCAAGACAGTAAGGTGAAAGTATACTGTTTTCTTGCAACACTGTTACATGAAATTACAGTTTTCCAGCAACACTGTTAATTGAAATTATACTGTTTTCCAGCAACACTGTTGGGTGAAATTGTACTGTTTTCTAGCAACACTGTTGGGTGAAATTACAGTTTGGTGGGGTTTTTTGGGTTGGTTTTGGAAGTATTTTGCTGTTGTGGGTATTGTTTTTTGTTGTTGGTTTTCAGCAAATTCAAAAGTACTTCTCGCTTCAAAGTAAGTTTGTTTTTCTATTATTTGCATAATGGACATAGTGTGTGCGACACAGCTGCAGAGGGTAACAGTGCAGATGTACCAAGTGTTTAATGGACGTAACGTGTGCAACAGCTGCAGAGGGTAACAGTGCAGATGTACCAAGTTTAGGAGTAGTCACTGTCCACTGTAAAGATCTGTGTCAGCAACTGTTTTTTTTTATGTCACTTACACTTTCTTTGCTGTAGCCTTTGTTCAGAATTGAATCAGATCTAATGTAAAGAATATATATAGCGTAAAAAAAGGGGTGAATGGCTTCTGTATGTACATTTATTCAGCTGTAAACAGTAAAGAAATGTATTTGATTCTTTGGCTATAGCTGCAGTGAAAATGCATTTGATGGTACCACTCTTAAGCTACTGTGTTTACACTGATGCAGTGATAAAGAAATTTATCAGAAAATGTATCTTATAATGTCACTTATTGGCTACTGTGTTTACACTGATACAGTGATAAAGAAATGTGTTGGATAATGTTTATCGTTAAGTCTTTGGCTACTGTTTTTACACTGATGTAGTGATGATGAATAAATGTAGTTGATATTATCTCTCTTCTTAACGTTCTGACTGCTTAAGCCAGGTAATAATTCTCAGTTGCTGGCATTTATCATTGCTTTGCTGCGTTCAGTCATCACTTTATTCTTCTTTACGGTTTATTCCTCGTGACTGCCAGCGCCTGCTACATTTCTGGTTGCTTGCCTGTTGAACAGATTTTGATGTGTGAAGAGGGAGGGAGTGAGTGTCAATGATTCATGTGTGTGTGTGTCTGTGTGTGTGTGTTCTTTGGCAGTTTCTCAGGAACTATGAGCTCCCAGGAGCCTATCGTTTGCACAGTTGTCAGTTCAAGGTTGTAGTGATAGTGCTTTATATTTGACGTCTTTACACATTGTGCGCAGTTGTTATTAGAACGATCGAGGTAGTGTTCTTTTGTTTGGACACATTGTTACAGTTTCCCTGGCATTCCTGAAAGCTTGACACATAGCTGATATCCTGTTTGTAGCAACTTAAATATTGTCCTTGACCTTCTTTTGTTCAGCTTCTGTTGACATTGTTGCTGATGTTGTTTTTCTCTCCTGATCAAACAATTTCCTTTCACATAATCCTTTCACTACCATAGACTGGTTTTCAGCTGGCAGAAAAGACTTTGAAATGTCTGGAGTTCTACAGCTGATGAAAATTATTGGAATAGATTTGGAAGGAGATTCCAATTTTGTTTTTACCCCCAATATTTTGCAGACTCATAAAGTTTGGGTTTTTTTCTTTTTAAACAAATCCTCTTTTCTTTCTTTCTTATTTTTTTTCCAAAGAAGTTACATACGTTTTGAATGAGGACATGGGAAGTGTAAAAGTGTGGAGTGACTCACGAAACAGAATCCATTTTTTAAAACAAATTCTCTCGTTCTGAACAATTCATACACACATTATAAGCGAGGATATATGTGTGAAAGTGTGGAATGACCATCGTTGACAGGACGCTTTTTTTTCTTCTCTTTCTTTTGTTTTTCTTTCAGCAACACACGAAAGAATGATAGGTGGACGCTGTGCGAGATGAAAGAACAATGCTGTGTGCCAAATACTAGGTCTTTTTGCCTGTCACTGAATTTGTACGGGTGAGGATGATGTCCACCTCATGAAAAGTTGGTCAGTGGTGGCCAGACAGACTGTGAGGTCATATGTAAATTGCATCATGTTGTAAAGACGATGTAGGCGTCTTACACTGATGAAACACTATTCCTGTCCCCTGTCTTGTGGATATGGTAATGGGCCTGAAGCAGCAATCTCTAGTCTGCTCTTGTTATTTGCTTTGGCCTCTTTTTTCTTTTTTTTTCCTTCTCCTTTGCTTTCTGTATTCTTTCCTTCACTAGTCTTCTGCAGTACTACTGGTCAGTTCACCTGTGATTTCTGTACATTCTCTCTCTCTCTCTCTCTCACCCATTCACCCTCCCACACCCTCTCTTTCTCTCTCTCAGCTTGAGATGGTGTTTTTTTTCTTTTCTTTAATTATCCAGGAAATGGGAGTTGTCAGATTTTTGCAGTGTTTGGATTTTCCTCCACCTGTTTATGCTCGCTCTCTCTCTCTCTCTTTATATGTAGATATCTATCTATCTATCTATATAGATAGATAGATAGATAGATAGATAGATAGATACTTTTCTTTTTGTTATATATAAAGTTGTGGTGACTAAGGAACTGGTCAACGTCAAAGGCCCCTTCAGGGTTTAGGTGTTTGATTTAGTGTGACACACATGCAACCAGTGTTCCCAGCGGGTTGGACATTGTGGAGGTCGGCAGGTTTATACTGTACGGTGGTTCTCACTTTTGTTTGTGAAGCGTTGAGGGAGGGGGGTGGCAGAATGGTGAAGACGCTCATCTGCCATATAGTGTCCGTGAGGGTCTGAGTTCCATTCTCGGTCGCTCCCATTCTCCCAAGTTTGACTGGAAAATAAAATGGAGTGTCTAGTCATTTGGTTGAGGCGGTAAACCGAGGTCCCGTGTGCAGCATGCACTTCACGCACTGAAAAAACAAAACAAAAAAAAACCAGCAAGAAAAGGCTTGTCCTCTGGCAAAATTATGCATACGAATTCCGCTCTTGATAGAAGAAGAAGAGAGAGAAAATAGAAAATTAGAAAAAAAAGAAAAAAAAAGGAGGGCACACACAGTGAAGCCCTAGGAAAAGAAAACCTGCAGGGCCCACATGCACAAACGCAAATAAACAATCATCAATTCAAGAAGTATTAAAAAAGAGGAAATATATTACTTGAAGCGTTCAGTACTGTTAACCTGACATAAGAAAAAAGAATAAGAACATCAAAATCATCGCACAGATTCAATAATAATTTTTTTAAAAATTTTACCAGCTTCAACAACACTTTTTTCTTCGGAGTGTTAAACAGTGTACTGAATTTCAGTGTGTTAGGTCGTTTACAATAAAATGGTTTTAAGAATGCTTTTCTGGTGTCTGAAAAGAAGAACGAGCATTTAAAGACGTAATGGAATTTGTATCCCATTTCACCTGAATTACATTTTCTACAAACCCTTAAGGAACTTTACTTCGATTTTCATGGCGCCAGCCAGGTACGAATGGGTACCTGACTTGGTTGGGGGAAGATGAACTCATGGGAAAGGGAAGGCCAAGCCCCGCCATCTTGATATGCCGAGCACTGGACACAGAGACATGAAATCACTGCTCCACTGGCCATGAAAGGCTACGGGAGCTTCAACACTGTTTAACCTTTAGAGGACATTTGTTTTACCTGCATATTGACCTGAGGATTGTTTGGGTTCCGGCGTTTCATGTCAGATGATAAAGGAGCTCCTGTGTATTCAGGATGCACTTAGCTCGCAGTAAAGATATCAAAGCATCCCATGCAAGTCGCTGTGGGTAACTTCCATGTCTCTGAGCATCCATGGGAGATGGCTAGGGAAAAATCCAAGACCCCTAAGCTTCCCTGGCGAGTCGCGTTGGAAAAATCCTAAATCCCTAAGCTCCCTTTACAAATCGCGACAGGAAAACCCCTAGATCTCTAACCTTCCCTGACAGATTGCTATGGCAAAATCCCAGATCTTTGAACATCCCTGGCCGGTCGTCACGGAAAAACCCTAAATTCCTTATCTTCTTTGTGGCAGATTGCTACGGAAATATCCAAGGTTCCTCTTTCAGCATCTGTGAAGACAATAAAATAATGATGGTTCCGTGTCTTCGCGAACGAAGATTTCTGAAGGCGTTATTATTCCTTTCCTGGGATGGGTTGCACGAGCCGAACTGTGCAGCGCTAAGTTTGCTTATTGTTAGCAAAGGAATGTGACCTATAATAGATAGACATGTTCTGTCACAGCCACTGCATAGGGAAGGTTCTGGGAGTGTGCAGGTACAGTTGAGCAGCACGGTTTTGGCGGCGCTGCATCTTTCCTTCGGTGCTGGTTCTGCGGTGCGAACGGCGAGGTGGTTTGGAAGACTTCTGGGGCTTCGTGTTTGCTTATCGTTAAGAATGTTCCAAGCTCCACAGTGAATTCCATATACTTAGGAACATTCTTAACTCTGACCACACTTTGCTCTGCAAGGATCGCCTCGTGCAACCCGGGCCCTGGAGTTGTCCCCTGTATGTGGTCTTTGCCGCATCAAGTCAGGGTTGTTTTTAAGAGAGTCTTTTTTTGTACCTCCTTCGTGGACACAATAACAGTGAAATACGAACACAACACAGCAATGCAATTAAAAAAAAGTGATGTGCCAAGATTTGTATAGAATAAGAGGGTAAGAGGTGTGTGTGTGTGTGTGTGTGTGTGTTTTTCTATGTTTTCTTTGCAGTTTTTGAGAAGTGTGGCTCTAGTGTTATGATCGATACCGTGAGAAAAAAAAAGAGAAAGTAATTAATACTTTCTTTTTAAAAACAAAACAAAAAAGGATGATGATAATATTGAGTCAAAAACAATACTCGTTTTGAAGTTATGTTGTATTCTGGTGCTGGGTCAAATACTTTCTGTATCTTAACGTTTGTCCGAAAAAGTTTCACTCTGATATATGCGTATATGTGTGTATGCATGTATGTGTTTTAGCCGTTCGTTGTTTGAATTTCGTGAGACTTGGCGAGTCACAATCTAATTATTCCCAATTCCAGACTTTAGAATCCTATCATTATATTTACGTGCATTTTTTTTCCTGAAAGCTTTTTGTCGTCTATGCACGCAAAACCAATTTCTGTTACACTTTTTGTTTGGTATAAATATTATTTATTGCATGAGTTATTGACACGTTTGTAATAATTTTTTCAAAGTATATGTAAGTTACTTGTTCAACCAGTTCCAGATTATGTACTTTTTTTTTTACCTTCTCTTAGTTACAGTATTATCATATTTATGTATAGTAATGGTTATCATTATCAGCAGCATTGTTGTCACCAGTCACCCCTTCTTTTCCCCAGCCTCCCACTTTTTTTTTTTTTTTTTTGAAATATGTAGCAGTACTTTTGTTTTATTTTTATTTCTTTTTTTCTTATATTAAATCCTTTTGGTGATGTGCAATACGAGTTTTGTTTCCTGCATACCTGTATACATGTGCAAACGGTTTGTGCCAGATGTGTACCGCAAGAGGTTGTAGCGACGGATAGAACTTGCCCATCTTCTAACAGGGATCGACAGTAGTTTTGTGTGTGTGTGTGTGTGTGTGTGTGTGTGTTTCTTTGGTCTTGTGCGTTCTACCTTGAGCTGTTCGAATAAGGATTTGGGTTCCGCTGTTGTTTTTTGTTTTTGTTTTTTTGTTCATTTGTTTGTTGGTTTGTTGTTATTGTTTTTTCTTCAACCCTTTCTTGGCATCGGCTTCATGTTCAGTAAAATAATAATAAAAAAAAAGAGTACATGATAACAGCTGTAGTGTGTTACGCGTGTTGTGTTGATGTAAGCGTGTGTTTAAACACGTTGCGCTGGAGGAAGTGCAACCACACAACTTACATGTCATATTTTACACGCACACCAAAACTCAGTGGCAGCAGGCAAGACCAACAGAAAGCAACTGTATTCGTCACCAGATACTGACTGACTTCGTGACAACGAAAAGAAGATACACGCATTTGATGCGGAATATTGTCGCCGGGCAGACATTATCACCAGCGATATTATGCGCCGACTTTGACGGTACATATTGTCGCACTTAGGCACATATTATTGCCGGCGATAATATTATGCTGACGATAAGTGCTGCAACAACTCAGAGAGAGAGAGAGAGAGAGAGAGAGTGACGTGGGGTTTGCAGATTAATGTGAGGTGAGTATTAATTTGTCATGGTAGTGATGATGATATTGATTAGTCATGAAATAGTTTTGTTAGCATTAATTAAATCACGGAGTATAGCATTGTGCGTATGAATTAGTCGTGGCCTGATTATTCATAATGTTAGTATTGGTCATGGAATGTGGTGTTTGTATCAATAACAGAAGATGCTGTTCAGAGTATTGATTCGTCATTGAATAAAATGTTGCAGACATTACTGATTTATTAGTATGGTGGGTATAATCGCACTTTAGCATTCTGAATTCAGCTCAAGAATTTAGGATGCTGAAATGCGATTTATTCCGTCCCATTTTTGCATCCTAAATTCAGCTGTAGGTATTAGTCAAGGAATATATTGATAGTATCATTGTCATAGTGTTAGTATTTAGTCATGGGAATATGGTTGTGTTGGCATTATTTTATCATGTAATATCCTGTTAATATTAACAGGAATATGCCGTTAGTCTTGGAATATACTTTCGTTAGTATTATTCACGGAGTTTATTTTATTCTGGTGTTAATAATTTGTAATCCCGATGTTTGAATTACGGTTTTGTGGCAGTACTAGAGTAGTGAATGGGATAGTGATATAAATGAACGTTAGTTTTTTTACGGGGGATGTTGATCTCAGCTGAACTTTGGTAGCGAGAGAAGAGTAGGTGGGTGCAGTTTTCCTGGTGGGGTTTTCGTTTCTTTTCACGTTTGCGACATGATTTCAAACCCGAATATCTTTCCACTGGGAAAAAAGTGGGTGGAGGGAGTATCAACCTGAAATCTGGCAAGCAACGCAATCTGTGCAACCTTCCCCCCCTCTCTCTCGCCCATTGTTCCGTAGAAATCTGCCCTCTGTCGACACAGAACCGATCTACTGAAATAAATTACCGTAGATGGCAGTAGAAAAGTCAGCACCATATCCTTCAAGTCTGGCATTGTTTTGTCATAAACACGCGCACTAAGTTCTATGGCAGTCAGCAGGAACTGAAGAAGACCGCTGTATTCGTCACCAGATGCTGTGTGACAGCGAACGCGAAGTTGATGCACAGCATCCGCCGTCTGTCCACGCTGTGAAGTGTTCACATGTCCTCACATGTATGTGGACGTTTGAGTATTGAAACTTAAAAAAAAGAAAAAAGAAACAAAAACAAACCACATTCCTTCATCTCCCATTTTCCTGGTCTGTGTTGAGTCCTGAGAGGCGTTGCTGTCATAATAATAATAATTTCATAACTTTTCTATGGCGCGATATCCAGTACTAATGCTGCTCAAAGCGCCTTACATCATCGAGCCAGATATAAACATAACATAAAACATTACAACAGCTCAATCCAATGCGTTCACAGAATGAATAAAAAAAGCATGATCCACCAAACAATAAAAAATACCAAGTAAATAATGCTTACATTAAAAAGAAATACCTTAAAAAGAAATCCCTTAAAACCACATTTTTTAGACACACACACACACACACATGCCCTTACTGCGTGCAATGTTCTGTACTAAACTGCTGATCACAGCTCACTTTTCCAGCTGGCCCGACTGAATGACTGAATGCTAACGTCAATCTGATGCAAGCCGAGCGTTCAGCCAAGATGCCGTTTCGATATCGGTGGTGATGGGGAGAGAACTGTTCAAAATTACTGCAACTGCACAGAATAATTATCCCGATTCCGGAATTATTTCCTAACCTACCATGTGCAAGACCAGAACAAGGCTTCGTGTGGCGGTAACCGTGCAAGATTCAGTATGAGGCGTGATGTTGATATATCTCTCCACACACACTCACACATATATATATATCTACATACATATAAATACTCATTCATATATATGTGTGTATTTATACCCATATATATATATATATATATATGTATGTATATATATATGTGTGTGTGTTCTGGGAAAAGCCCTTCTATTTCTGTTCGCTCTGCTGTGTTCTCTGTATCCCTCCAGCCACAGCATGCACTCAATATAAGCCTTGGTGCCACGGTAAATCGGGAACCCGGGGTGGGAGGTAAGTGTGATGGCACAGGGAGGGAAACTAACAGACATCGTCCTGGCACACACTGAACTGTGTGGTCACGTCCCACTCCCAGCTTCCGTCCTGACAGAGGATTTCCCAGAGCTGGACGACTTGGGACGCAGTTTGTTGTTGTGATGAAACGACGTTGGGGTGGTGGTGGGGGTGACCGGAGACGCGGGTAGCGCCACACGAGGGGTGGGGAAGGAGATGCAGGCGGAGGAGGAGGAGAACTTGTGGAACCCACCCCCCACCAACCCCTTCACCGTGCGGGCCCGTCTGCCGTCACTGTGCAGTCTGGCCGAGGTGGATCTCCCCTCCTGATTCTGCTGCTGCTGTTGCTGCTGCTGCTGCTGCTGTGTCTGCAGGAGTGTCAAGGTCACCTCGTGCACATCGTCCTCCCAGGCCTGGCGAGGCGTCAGTCGGCCTCTTCCCGACACGTTCTGGGAGGTGGGGGAGGAGGAGGAGGGAGAGGGAGAAGAGGAGGTCGTACTGGAACCGGAGACGGAACTGCGTCGAAGATTGTGTCGCTTGTCACAATACGGTGTGGCCGCTGTCACGGGCCAAGTCAGCGTCCCGGCTTCAAGGTCTCCGTCTCTGTCCGTGCCACGCCCCCCTGCCGGGCTGCTGTGGGGGCGGCTGTGAGAGAGGGGCCTCCTATGGACACTGCTGCTCTCCGCGGCCTCAGCTCCAAGGGGACAGCCCTGAGGAGGTGCCTTTGTCTCTGCCCCTGCCGCTCCCGAGGACCGCTCCACGGCTGACGGGGATCGCGCCACTCGGTGCACCCTCCGGCTGACCACCCGCTGGCCGTACAGGAAGAACTGCAGCTGGGGACGGGTCAGGTCCTGTCCGTTCTCACCGGCTGGGTCCCGGCCCTCGGGGCTGTGGCCGCTGTTGTGCTGTGAACAGTGTGGTACATGTCGTGCAACACACACACACACACACACAATATATATATATATAGTGTGTGTGTGTGTGTGTGAGTGAGTTTGTGTTCATGTCTATAGTCGTCAGCATTCAAACCGCCGCACGGAGGACACCCATTTGCATTCAGATCCGTTTCAGCTCACTGCATTTCAGACGTGTTCACAGAATTTTATGTCACATCACCATTCACATCCTCACGCAGAATCCACACACGCACGCGCACTTTATTTTTGTTTTCACCCATTACAATTTCAGTTTGGTCTTTTATCACTACACGGGGCACAAAAAGTTAAGGATCATTGAACTCGCAGTTCCTTCTTGAGGGCATGATGAAACGATGTTCAATTTTCGGCAAACAGCTCTCTTGCATGTATATGCACGTCCATTCTTTGCAATGAAATACCACTGTTAATTGTCAATTTTAGGTTGACATCGATTTTTTTCTTATACATTTTCAGTCTGATCATGGTGCACGTGCGCGTGAAATCGCGATTTGTGTATTCGGTAAGAAACCAGAGATGGAGCACATGCAACCTGCACAGTTTGATTTAAAAAAACAACAACAAAAAACAAAACAAAAAACCCCCACCTATTCCGAAAACATGCCTGTTTGACACTATTCTGCCCAAGCCTTTAACGTTGAGCTGCCTGCCCTTGCCCAAGTAAGTTTTACCTATGTGATGATGCGAGAGGGTATGGTCCGAAAAATGCTCACAGAATCTTTAAATATGGTGGATTTTGATAAAATTTGGCATTGTTATTAAAAAAAAAATTAACTGTAGTTTAGTATTGAAGCCTTTAAAGGCAGGAAATTTATAATTAGTCATTACAAATTAATGCTAAAATAAAACAGAAAAACACGCATAAAACATGCTTTTTTGCACAATATATCACAACAGATCTAAAGAAAACATGCAGTCTGAATCATTCGACACTTCTTCACCTTCCTCTGCTCTCGGTTTGACGAAATTATCGCTATTTTCCTCCTCTACTTCGTTTTCCAATTCATCATTCTCCCCCTCAATGTAAGAGTCCATCGTGATTTCGTTGACAGCCTCAACCAAAGTCAATTTTCGTTGAAAACTCACCTTTTTTTGGCTCCAAAATCACACACAAGAAACACGAATTTCCCTCCGTTTGAACTCTTCCGGTTTGGTTTGAATAAGAGTTTCTTCCCCTTAATCGCAACCAAAACCGAAAGAAGACCAGACGAACGACAAAACTACGTCTGCGGGTAACAAACGCAGACCTGCACGGACGTATAATATAGGTTTGACGTCCACGGGCAGAAATGTGTGCTCCTCAACTATTTGTGAAGTCTGTACATATATATATCTAAATATTTACAACCGCGTTTGTGTAATGCTTCTCAACCCATTAATCTGTATGGATTAAGCTTTCAGGCTCGGGCAGATTTGATGATCTGAACGCTTTTCAACGGCCCCAACACGCAGAAAAGCCAGTGTCTGTCATCTGAAAAGGGAGTCACATAACTGACAGAAATAAATCAAGTCTGGGTTGAAGGCCCATCCGTTACACTTGGTTGATTATTGCCACTTCACCTGTGTGTGTATGTGTTCTCTCGATTCTTTCGTTTTTTCACTCTCTCTTGCCCCCCGCAGTACCACCACGCAACCCCCACCCCCGTCTCTCTGGGATTCATTTCGTTTTTTGGACAGTGGAACACACACACGTGCGCCAGTGACACTCATATCAATTCACTCACTAATATCAATTCACTCACACACACACTCACTCTCTCTCTCATATATATATATCACTTGCACACAGCAACAAAGCCAATCACTTGCACACAGCAACAAAGCCTGCATACTATATTTCTCATCCCTATCGATTACATACTCCCAAATTGTTATGTGCAACCGGGTGATTTCAGTGCAAGCCAATATATTTGATATTTTATACATACGTCCGCGCGTGCAAGACAGAGAGGGAGGAGACCTACTTACAGACAGACACACAAACCCATATTTTATTCGTCATGAACCTCGCCCCTTAGAAGACGGGAGGGAGGGGGGCGGGCGGCTGGGGTGAGTGGGTAAACACAACGATAAGAAAGCCACACATGTGCACAAAAAGAACATCCAGTGAAAAGCTTTAACAAATCGCTAGACTCCTATACACTGTTCAACATAAACACTTCGCCTTTTATGTGCTTTGAATGAATTAAAAGCGAACCGTTTTGCACCATTTCCATGCGTGTTCGGCAGTGGGTGGAGAGAGAGAGAGACAGAGATAGAGAGTCACAAAATGGAGAGATTGGGGGTGAGGGGGCATGGGGAGGAGGGCGGGGGGGGTGGATGAGAGAAAGTCGTGAGGTGCCGTGCATGCGGTGTAATCGTGGTAATGCTATAAAAAAAAAAAGAAAAAAAGAAGTTATCTTCAACATTTCACAAGACCTGCCAATATTTTATCGTTAACTTTCGCAGTGTAGGTGCCGTGCATGCGGTGTAATCGTGGTAATGCTATTAGAAAAAAAGTTAATCTTCTTCAACATTTCATAAGACCTGTCGATATTTTATCGTTAACTTTCGCAGTATGGGAGCCGTGCATGCGGTGTACCCGCGCGTGCGTGTATGTATGTCTGTGCGTGCGTGTATGATTCGCTGCGGTGTAAATAATGTTTCTTGGTCATATATTAAAGTATTCCCTCTGTGTGTGTGTGTGTGTGTGTGTGTGTGTGTATTGCAGGGGTGTGTGTGTGTACCATACGGTGTGTGTGTGAGCACACGTTTTCAGATAGTGTTTGTTCCTCCTTAAGTGCATGTGCACGAATGTGTGCGTGTGCATGTACGCGGGTTCACGCTCGAATCGTCTTTTTATTGCAAGCTTTTCTTGAAGCTTTTTGTCTCGCCTCCTGGAGACGGCTATTTTCAGTCATTAATATGGTAAATTTTAACAGGCAGTAAAGTTGCTTCAGCCCTTATAACTGCATTATTTTCACAAGCAGTCTTGTATTTTCACAGAGACGAGCAGTTTCAATCTTTATAACAGAATTATACAAACAGGCATACTAATTACTTCAGTCCTTAGAATATATACAGGCAGTATAATCATTTCAGTCGCTTACAACGAAATTCTATACACAGGCAGACATCCCCCAAAACATGAGATTTGTTTCTCCTGTTATCAGGGGGGCGCCGAGGCTGAGTCAGGCGTTGGACTTCTTCTTCTTCTTCTGCGTTCACTCGTATGCACACGAGTGGGCTTTTACGTGTATGACCGTTTTTACCCCGCCATGTAGGAGGCCATACTCCGTTTTCGGGGGTGTGCATGCTGGGTATGTTCTTGTTTCCATAACCCACCGAACGCTGACATGGATTACAGGATCTTTAACGTGCGTATTTGATCTGCTTGTATATACACATGAAGGGGGTTCAGGCACTAGCAGGTCTGCACATATGTTGACCTGGGAGATCGTAAAAATCTCCACCCTTTACCCACCAGGCGCCGTCACCGTGATTCGAACCTGGGACCCTCAGACTGACAGTCCAACGCTTTAACCACTCGGCTATTGCGCCCGTCTATTCAGTGTTTCTACAGTCCCTGCAGCTGATCTTGTTGAGAAACTGCCACCTTGAGGTTCCTAACTGCAGAAGACCGTTAAATCATTCTCTCTCTGGTGGAGACTGGTTTTGTGTGCGGAGATGGGGCGATCAATGTGTGTGTGTGTGTGTGTGTGTGTGTGTGTGTGTGTGTGTGTGTGTATGGGCATTCTTGTGCACATGTGTATGTGTGTGTGTGTGTGTGTGTATGCATTCATGCATGTGTGTGTGTGTGTGTTTGTAATTATGTAATGTAATATGCATAGTCTCTGAATATGTTTTATATTATTGTGCACTAAATAGGACATTTTCTTCTTTTTTCTTTTGTAAGTTATTGCGCATGCACGTGCGTGCGTGCGTGCATGTGTGCGTGCATGCGTGCATGTGTGTGTGTGAGCTCTCTTTAAGGGAGGAAAGTGCGCAAGAAATGTCCATTATTATTATTATCATCATTATTAAAATCATCACCGGCAACATCACAGTCTCACATCACATAGGCCGAAAATCACAACAAGATAAAACACATATGGCTATCGAGCCAGTGAATTCATCATATTATATATATCCACCGTGTCTAGGGCTCAGCATAGGAAGGTGTAGTTCCAATGCTCTCCTTCCGCCACTCCTAACCTCCCCCCAACCCCCAAGTCAGGTATCCGTTCACACACCTGGGTGGAGTGAGGAAAATGGGTGTGAAGTGCCTTTCCCCAAGGACACAGCACCATGTGTGTGTGTGTGTGTGTGTGTGTGTGTGTGTG
>JAAQRG010038566.1:0-7500 GCA_011634625.1 Babylonia areolata
TGTGCTGTATTGCGCTGTGTTGTATTGCGCTGTGTTGTGCTGTATTGCGCTGTGTTGTGCTGTATTGTGCTGTGTTGTGCTGTATTGCGCTGTGTTGTGCTGTGTTGTGCTGTATTGTGCTGTGTTGTGCTGTATTGTGCTGTGTTGCGCTGTGTTGCGCTGTATTGCGCTGTGTTGCGCTGTGTTGTGCTGTATTGTGTTGTGCTGTGTTGTGCTGTGTTGTGCTGTATTGTGTTGTGCTGTGTTGTGCTGTGTTGTGTTGTATTGCGCTGTGTTGTATTGCGCTGTGTTGCGCTGTATTGTGCTGTGTTGTGCTGTGTTGTGCTGTGTTGTGCTGTGTTGTGCTGTATTGTGCTGTGTTGTGCTGTGTTGTGCTGTATTGTGCTGTATTGTGCTGTGTTGTGCTGTGTTGTGCTGTGTTGTGCTGTATTGCGCTGTGTTGTGCTGTGTTGTGCTGTGTTGTGCTGTGTTGTGCTGTGTTGTATTGCGCTGTGTTGTATTGTGCTGTGTTGTATTGTGCTGTGTTGTGCTGTGTTATGTTGTGTTGTATTGTGCTGTGCTGTGTTGTATTGTGCTGTGCTGTGTTGTATTGTGCTGTGTTGCATTGTGCTGTGTTGTTCTGTGCTATGTTGTGTTGTATTGTGCTGTGTTGTATTGTGCTGTGCTGTGTTGTTCTGTGCTATGTTGTGTTGTATTGTGTTGTGCTGTGCTGTGCTGTGTTGTGTTGTGTTGTGCTGTGTTGTTCTGTGCTGTGTTGTTCTGTGCTATGTTGTGTTGTATTGTGCTGTGTTGTGTTGTGTTGTGCTGAATTGTGCTGTATTCTATTGTGTTGTAATGTACTGTATTGTACCATATTTTATTGGATTGGACTGGATTGGACTGGATCATATCCTATCGTATTGTACTACATTGTATTGCACTGATATGGACTGGATGCCATCTTTGCAGCAACGGAGAGAAAAAAACCGATGAAGCTCCACGCTGTGTTGTCACTGACGAATACCTCACTTTTCACGCTTCCTGCTGACCCACATCTACCGCTTTCCTGTGTCAAAAATCATACCGAATAATCAGGGCAGCACATTGCTTGGCTACCTGCCCAGGTTTTTAACCAAAGATCTATTTCACCAGGCTCTCAGGACCTCATCAAAAAACAAAAAAAAATCATTGCACATTAACTTAAACAGTAAAACCCACTTCAACCAAAGCTAATCCAAAAGTAGGCTTACGTGACAGCCCATGAAGAAAAACTGTGTTCAAACTCAGTAAAAGCAAGCGTCACTCCCCAGTTTGTAGCGTCACTCCCCAGTTTGTAGCGTCACTCCCCAGTTTGTAGCGTCACTCCCCAGTTTGTAGCGTCACTCCCCAGTTTGTAGCATTTCTACCAGTGCTTAGTCAGCTTTTCCTACCACTTTAGGAAAGTCTGTAGAAATGTTTCTCATCCTCGTGTTGACACAAAACATGGCCAGAAGTCATGCTCACTGTGGCTGCGTGAAGCTTCATCGTCATGTCTTTCCTGCAATGGCCCCTCCCCAGCTCCAGGTTTGAGGGGGTGGCGGTGGACATAAACTGCTGCTATCTTTTTTCTTTGCTAACAATTCCTTCAAACTAGATGGTGGTGGTGGTGGAGATACAATTCCTTCAAACTAGATCTTCAAACTAGAGGGTGGTGGTGGAGATACAATTCCTTCAAACTAGATCTTCAAACTAGAGGGTGGTGGTGGAGATACAATTCCTTCAAACTAGATGGTGGTGGTGGTGGAGATATAATTCCTTCAAACTAGATGGTGGTGGTGGAGATACAACTCCTTCAAACTAGATGGTGGTGGTGGAGATAGAATTCCTTCAAACTAGATGGTGGTGGTGGAGATACAATTCCTTCAAACTAGATGGTGGTGGTGGAGATACAATTCCTTCAAACTAGGTGGTGGTGGTGGAGATACAATTCCTTCAAACTAGATGGTGGCGGTGGACATAAAATGCTGCTATCTTTTTTCTTTGCTAACAATTCCTTCAAACTAGATGGTGGTGGTGGAGATAGAATTCCTTCAAACTAGATGGTGGTGGTGGAGATACAATTCCTTCAAACTAGGTGGTGGTGGTGGAGACACAATTCCTTCAAACTAGACGGTGGTGGTGGAGATAGAATTCCTTCAAACTAGACGGTGGTGGTGGAGATACAATTCCTTCAAACTAGAGGGTGGTGGTGGAGATACAATTCCTTCAAACTAGAGGGTGGTGGTGGAGATACAATTCCTTCAAACTAGAGGGTGGTGGTGGTGGAGATACAATTCCTTCAAACTAGAGGGTGGTGGTGGAGATACAATTCCTTCAAACTAGAGGGTGGTGGTGGAGATACAATTCCTTCAAACTAGAGGGTGGTGGTGGAGATACAATTCCTTCAAACTAGATAGTGGTGGTGGTGGAGATACAATTCCTTCAAACTAGGTGGTGGTGGTGGAGATACAATTCCTTCAAACTAGAGGGTGGTGGTGGAGATACAATTCCTTCAAACTAGAGGGTGGTGGTGGAGATACAATTCCTTCAAACTAGATGGTGGTGGTGGTGGAGATACAATTCCTTCAAACTAGATGGTGGTGGTGGAGATACAATTCCTTCAAACTAGGTGGTGGTGGTGGTGGAGATACAATTCCTTCAAACTAGGTGGTGGTGGTGGTGGAGATATAATTCCTTCAAACTAGGTGGTGGTGGTGGAGATACAACTCCTTCAAACTAGGTGGTGGTGGTGGAGATACAATTCCTTCAAACTAGGTGGTGGTGGTGGAGAGATACAATTCCTTCAAACTAGATGGTGAGTGAGTGGAGATACAATTCCTTCAAACTAGATGGTGGTGGTGGAGATACAACTCCTTCAAACTAGATGGTGGTGGTGGAGATACAATTCCTTCAAACTAGGTGGTGGTGGTGGAGATACAATTCCTTCAAACTAGGTGGTGGTGGTGGAGATACAATTCCTTCAAACTAGATGGTGGTGGTGGAGATACAACTCCTTCAAACTAGATGGTGGTGGTGGAGATACAATTCCTTCAAACTAGGTGGTGGTGGTGGAGATACAATTCCTTCAAACTAGGTGGTGGTGGTGGAGATACAATTCCTTCAAACTAGATGGTGGTGGTGGAGATACAACTCCTTCAAACTAGATGGTGGTGGTGGAGATACAATTCCTTCAAACTAGATGGTGGTGGAGGAGATAGAATGCTGCCATCTTTTCTCTTTCCTAACAGTTCCTTCAGACTAGATGGTTGACAACGTCACTGAGAATCACCGATGCTGACTGTTTTCTTCCCAAGATCTGACTGAACGCCAAAATAAGGTGCAGCACAAGTCAGTACGTAAAGCCTATATAGGATCCAGACTTAATTCACACTGCACTATGTACCTTGTGATGCACATAGGATTCAGATTTAATTCACACACTATGTACCCTGTGATGCACATAGGATCCAGACTTAATTCACACTACACTATGTACCGTGTGATGCACATAGGATCCAGACTGAATTCACACTACACTATGTACCGTGTGATGCACATAGGATCCAGACTGAATTCACACTACACTATGTACCCTGTGATGCACATAGGATCCAGACTTAATTCACACTACACTATGTACCGTGTGATGCACATAGGATCCAGACTTAATTCACACTACACTATGTACCGTGTGATGCACATAGGATCCAGACTGAATTCACACTACACTATGTACCCTGTGATGCACATAGGATCCAGACTTAATTCACACTGCACTATGTACCCTGTGATGCACATAGGATCCAGACTTAATTCACACTACACTATATACCCTGTGATGCACATAGGATCCAGACTTAATTCACACTACACTATGTACCGTGTGATGCACATAGGATCCAGACTTAATTCACACTACACTATGTACCGTGTGATGCACATAGGATCCAGACTTAATTCACACTGCACTATGTACCGTGTGATGCACATAGGATCCAGACTTAATTCACACTGCACTATGTACCGTGTGATGCACATAGGACCCAAACTTAATGTGCATGACATTCTATGCACTTCCTAACATTACAATCAAGCTGTACAGTCCACCACAGAGTGAGACGATATATAATGCAGCAAAAAAAAAAAAAAAGAAAAGCACAAAATAACAAAATCGGTTACCTATCTTTCACACACACACACACACACACACACTAACAAACACAAACCATTAATAACACAGAGACAATATAATGCAGCCAAAGAAGTTAGTACAGCACAAAAGAACACAAATCGGTTACCTATCACACACACACAGAAACACACACAGAAACACATACACACAGAGAGTACAGCAACAAATAAAAAACCATAATTTTTTTTTATTTTTTTTTTAAGTAATTTAAAAAAAAAAAAAAAACCACACAGCTTAAACCTACCCCGTCTTGGCGAACGAGGTGAGAATCTGAACAAACTTGTCCGACAGCGGGTGCTCTTCGGGTGCCAGCTCCGTCTTGTTCAGCCTCTTGAAGATGAAGTCCTCTGGCATGTCCAAGGAAGTGTCGAACTCCAGCGCCAGCTCATCGCCGTGGTGGGTCCCCGGCAAGGGGCCCTGGCTGTTGAAGGCGAAGTCGTGGTCAAAGACATACATGTAGCGCGCGGCGGAGTGAGGGGACGCGGCCAGCAGGCGGGCCCAGCCCAGGATGTCCGCAACCAGCAGGCAGTCGCCGTACATGTTCACCAGGGGTGCCAGGGTCTCCGACACGTTAGTGCCTGCATCGGCACCACGGTAAAAGAACTCTGTGGTCTGACAACAACAACAACAAAAACAAAACGTCAATGCATGCATTTTGGCAACTTTTTTCTTCTTCTATGTTTCATGTCTATTTATTTATCCACCTGTTCATTTATGTATTTCATTTTATCTTTTTGTTGTTGTCTGTTTCAATTTTACAATTTCAATTAATTGGTTCATTGATTGAACTTGTTTCTTCACCTTTGTATCTTTTTACAGGGTTTTTTTCTGTTTTAACATTTCAATTTATCAGTTCACTGATTTAATACCTTATCCACGGGTGCAATAGCCGAATGGTTAAAGCGCTGGACTTTCAATCTGAGGGTCTTGGGTTCGAATCTCGGTGCACCTGGTGGGTAAAGGTTGGAGATTTTTCCGATCTCCCAGGTCAGCATATGTGCAGACCTGCTAATGCCTGAACCCCCTTCGTGTGTATGCGCACGCAGAAGATCAAATACGCATGTTAAAGATCCTGTAATCCATGTCAGCGTTCGGTGGGTTATGGAAACAAGAATATACCCAGCATGCACACCCCTGAAAACGGAGTATTGCTGCCTACATGGCGGGGTAAATAAATAAAAACGGTCACACATGTAAAATGTTACATGTCTGTCTGAGTGTGTATGCGTGTGCGTTTGAAATCTGATTGAATGACACAGGAAACGAATGATGAGCGCCCAGTGGCAGCCTTCAGTCGGCTCTACCCAGGTAGGCAGCCTGTTGTGCAAATGTCCCCGTGTATGTAAAGCGCTTAGAGCTTGGTCTCTGACAGAGGATAGGCGCTATGTAAGTATCCACATCAACCAATCAATCCATTCTTATTCTTGTTGCTTACAGTCCAGCTGACCGCACAGGGCCATATCAGGACGGTCAAACCATACAAATGCTTAACCATGTCAACAAAAAACTGTCACATTTACAAAAAGAACAAAAAACCCACTAAGACAAACCCACAAAACACAATTCATGGGACAGCATCCCAGCCACTTTGCTCCTTACAGTGAATCAGACCAGGCCATGCTGAGGACAGCAAATCAGACCAGGCCATGCTGAGGACAGCAAATCAGACCAGGCCATGCTGAGGACAGCGAATCAGACCAGACCATGCTGAGGACAGCAAATCAGACCAGGCCATGCTGAGGACAGCAAATCAGACCAGGCCATGCTGAGGACAGTGAATCAGACCAGGCCATGCTGAGGACAGTGAATCAGACCAGGCCATGCTGAGGACAGCAAATCAGACCAGGCCATGCTGAGGACAGCGAATCAGACCAGGCCATGCTGAGGACAGCGAATCAAACCAGACCATGCTGAGGACAGCAAATCAGACCAGGCCATGCTGAGGACAGCAAATCAGACCAGGCCATGCTGATCAGACCAGGCCATGCTGAGGACAGCGAATCAGACCAGGCCGTACTGAGGACAGCAAATCAGACCAGGCCATGCTGAGGACAGCGAATCAGACCAGGCCATGCTGAGGACAGCGAATCAGACCAGGCCATGCTGAGGACAGCGAATCAGACCAGGCCATGCTGATCAGACCAGGCCATGCTGAGGACGTCAGCCCTTCTGCTCAATTTATCATCCCCAAATTACAAAAAAACATAAAAAAGGAAAAAACAATACTTCGAAGCCAAACAAAAAATACATAAAAAAAGGCCACAAAGGCAAACAACACTGCAGAATAGGCAGCTAGTGCCTATCCCAGTGTTTACATCTCACTACCTAATCGCCAGAGCAAAACCGCACATATAGTACATCATAGACTGCGGAAAAGAGAGAGAGAGAAAAAAGTGTCAAGGCTTGCTTGAAAACAGAAAGGGGAATGGACTGGGAAGGCAGAAAAAGGAGACAACAGTGAAGACAGAAAAAAAGGCAGAAACAAAGAGAGTGATAGAAAAGAGGACATTTCTAGCACACAATTTCCAGAAGGCGGGGATGTTGTTTATACTGAAAGCCCCCCCACCCCCCCGACAGAGGAACTTATATTTACCTTTGTATCTTTTTACATGGTGTTTGTTTGTTTGTTGTTGTTGTTTTGTATCTTACCATTTCAATTTATCAGTTCATTGATTTAATACTTGTTCAATCAATTCACCTCTGTATCTTTTTACAGGTTTTTTGTTTGTTTGTTTGTTTGTTTTTTTTACTTCATTTTGTTTGATTTTCCAAGGACTGACTAAGCACGTTGGGTTATGCTGCTGGTCAGGCATCTGCATGGCAGATGTGGTGTAGCATACCTGCATTTGTCTGAACGCAGTGACGCCTAGCTGAGTAGCTGAACTGAACTGCACTGGCAACATGTACTGTCAAAATGCAAACTGATTGCCCGGTGAACTGCACTGGCAACATGTACAGTCAAAATGTAAACTGATTGCCTGGTGAACTGCACTGGCAACATGTACTGTCAAAATGCAAACTGATTGCCTGGTGAACTGCACTGGCAACATGTACTGTCAAAATGCAAACTGATTGCCTGGTGAACTGCACTGGCAACATGTACTGTCAAAATGTAAACTGATTGCCCGGTGAACTGCACTGGCAACATGTACAGTCAAAATGTAAACTGATTGCCCGGGAGTCTTGCCTGAGGTGCTTTCCTCCTTCATCACCCCGTCCTCTTTCTCACATGAAAAGGGTCATTTTCTCCAACAGAAAACAATTCAGCGGTTCATGGCTCCCATCCCGCGATGCGAGTGCTGACTATCAGA
>JAAQRG010038566.1:12500-26264 GCA_011634625.1 Babylonia areolata
TGACCAAACAATCATATACTGAATGATATCCGTTGAAATTCTGACCAAACAATCATATACTGAATGATATCCGTTGAAATTCTGACCAAACAATCATATGCAGAATGATACCCACTGAAATTTTGACCAAACAATCATATACTGAATGATATCCGTTGAAATTCTGACCAAACAATCATATGCTGAATGATACCTGTTATTCTGACCAAACAATCATATGCAGAACTGGTACTCACCATCAATGTTCGGGAAATAGTAGCTACCGAACGGCGATTTTGCACCATGCTCCACTGACTTCTTGTAGAAGTCCTCTTCCGTTTGATGCTTCAGACACTTCAGCAAGTCTGGCCGGGAGTCCCCTTGGCACCCACACATTTCTGCAAGATCTGTGAAGGCATCTTTCAAGTCAAACATGTTGGTCAGCCGTTCCAAGCTCTGGGGCGTTCCGCTCTGCAGGATTCCTCTCTGGAACAGTCCCTTGGACTGGGGACTCACCATGTGCAGGGCCACACTCGCGCTGCCCGCCGACTCTCCAAAAAGGGTGATGCGACTGGGGTCACCCCCAAAGGCCTGCACATTGTCCTTGACCCATCGAATGGCCAGGTTTTGGTCCCAGAGCCCCGCGTTGCCTGGGATTAAGTCATCACCAGTCATGAAGAAACCATATTGTCCCAGACGATACTGAATGGCGACCACGATCACTCTCCCATCCACAACTAATTTGGATGGTCTGAAACACACGGAACAACAAGAGAGGTAAGGCCTTCAACACTCACTTGGGATACACGCTTTTAAAAAAATCATTTAAAATATAAATCTTTTTTTTTCCTTAAATCATGAAATTGTGTTCTGTATTTGATATTGTAAAGCTTCGGGTTAAAAAAAAAAAAAAAAAAAAAAAAAAGAATGTGAGACCCCTGCCGGAGTCTGCACTAGTGGGTCACGGTTAAGTATGTGTAATTAAATTAATATTTCAAACATGTTTTTGTTTTTTAGCTTAATAAATCAGTTACAGCATTCAAGTTGATAACGCCGTTTTAATCATGTTAATTTGATATATCTCAGGCTTTAAAGAAATTTGTGGTAAAGGAGACGTTGCCATCGCCTTAAGCACACCATAACATGCATCCGCTTTCTCCACGTCTGAGGAGATTGTGTTCAACAAGATCCTATCTATTTCTCTTTTATGTTCATTCAAGTTAATTCAGTATCCACTTTGAAATATTCATAAGCAGTAAACACATTGATGATATTGTGTTGCTCTATGTGTTAGGCCCAGAATTTGTATTTTTCTTTTCTTTTTCTGCGAACAAGAAAAAATGTCATGCCAGCTTCAAAACCAACCATTTTCTGGGTTTCAATCCTCAGTGAAATAAACTGTTTATGACCCAGAAATACAATTTAATCAGGAAAACTGACAACCTATTAATGATATGACTGATTATTTTCTCCCCACTAATTTTCAATCCATATTTGGTATGGGCAAAGTATTTCCAGAGAAATGACAATGTTAAAGTTTACTACAGACACACAGACATACATACAGACACACACACAGACAACTGAACATTGGGTTATTACATAGACATACACTGTATACACATGCGAGTCAAAAACAAAACAAAAAAGTAAATAATAATAAAGTTATACTGAGAAACACACACACACACGTTTAAGCTAGGATGATAAGCAAAACTGAAAGAAATGAACTGTTGTGGCTTTTCTTTCTTTGTATTCTTTTGCTATATTTTATCTTCTTTATTTTATCAGTGTTCATCTGTGTGTGTGTGTGTGTGTGTGTGTGTGTGTGTGTGTGTGTGTGTGTGTGCCATGGAAGCTGCAATACATAGACTAGAAATGAGTGTGTGGAGGAGGGGGGTAGAGGAGGTGCAGGGTAATGTGTGTGGTGTGTGTGTGTGTTGGAGCTCATGTACGTTTATATGTATTTGACTGTGCTTTCATATCTGTGGAACTGCATGTTTGGTGCATATCTGTTATGCATGTGTGGGTGTATGTGTGAATGTGTGTGTCTTCATGTTTTACATTTATTTGCTTATTTATCATCATTGTTGTCTTATTTATTTATTTATTATTATTATTATTATTATTTTATTATTATTACCATTACTACTACCTTTTTTCTTTTTTTTCTTTTTATTATATCATAATTATTATTTATTTATTTATTTATTTATTTATGTAAGCTTATCTATTATTTATTCACCTTTTTTTTTCTTTCTTTTTTTTCTCAAGGCCTGACTAAGCGCGTTGGGTTACGCATTGGTGTAGCATATATGGATTTGTCTGAACGCAGTGACGCCTCCTTGAGCTACTGAAACTGAAACTGAAACTATATTTTAAGTTTGGAAGATTGAAGAAATTATTCAGCAGATGACTTTTTTTTTTTTTTTTCTCAAAGAGTTAGGTTTAAGGTGACGCCACAATCAGTGTCTATTTCGATGTTTTGTTTGCACAGGCAGGAGGGTGGCAGAACAGTGAAGCTGTTCCTCTGCCAATACTGAGTCCATGAGGACCTGGGTTCAAATCCCACTCTAGCACTTAAACCCGACCCGAGCATCTAGTCCTTCAGATGAGATGATGAACGGAGGTCCTGTGTGCAGCACGCACTTGGAGCAACGCAAAAGAACCCAGTGCTAGAGCGCTGTTCTCTGGCAAAATTCTGCAGAATAAATGCACTGATAGGCACACAAATATAAATACATACTGCACTGAGAGGCACACAAATATAAATACATGCATACACTCCAGACCTGACTCAGCATGTTGGGATCAGCTACTGGTCAGGAAGACACCTACCTAGCTGATGTGGTGCAGTGTATATATGGATCTGTGTGAGTGCAGTGTATATATGGATCTGTGTGAGTGCAGTGTATATATGGATCTGTGTGAGTGCAGTGTATATATGGATCTGTGTGAGTGCAATGTATATATGGATCTGTGTGAGTGCAGTGTATATATGGATCTGTGTGAGTGCAGTGTATATATGGATCTGTGTGAGTGCAGTGTATATATGGATCTGTCTAAGTGCGGTGTATATATGGATCTGTCTAAGTGCAATGTATATATGGATCTGTGTGAGTGCAGTGTATATATGGATCTGTGTGAGTGCGGTGTATATATGGATCTGTCTGAGTGCGGTGTATATATGGATCTGTCTAAGTGCGGTGTATATATGGATCTGTCTAAGTGCAATGTATATATGGATCTGAGTGCAGTGTATATATATATGGATCTGTCTAAGTGCGGTGTATATATGGATCTGTCTAAGTGCAATGTATATATGGATCTGTCTAAGTGCAGTGTATATATATGGATCTGAGTGCAGTGTATATATATATGGATCTGTCTGAGTGCAGTGTATATATATGGATCTGTGTGAGTGCAGTGTATATATGGATCTGTGTGAGTGCAGTGTATATATGGATCTGTCTGAGTGCAATGACACCTCCTTGAGAAACTCAAACTAAAACATGTTCGCTCTCGGGGAAAAAAAAAAAAAAACAGCCCGAAATGCTCCTCTGATGTCATCAAATGCTGCAAATGCCTCCATCCTCTTTAAACTTGGATCGTGGGCATTTGCATTCAACCACACACATGCACATAATCACACACACACACACACACACACACAAACACACACACACATTTCATCTGCAATCGTTATCACAGCACACGTGTTTTCCCCCACGCCCTTGGAACACAATTCCTGATATAGGTCCCACCTGTAAGAATGAGCGTCCCCCACGGTAAATCCTCCCCCGTGGATGAAAATCATGACGGCATATGGACCATCTGCTTTGTCATCAGCGGGGACATACACATCCAGTATCAGACAATCTTCACTGGTCTCCCTGGACTGTCCAAGCAACATCAGTGGCTGAAAAAACAACAAAAAACAACAACGTAGATATTCATGACAACTAAAGTTACTTGGAGGAATAAGCTGACCTATTTCGTACAAAATGACAGAACTGACATTTGTGATGGTAAACCCCTTGTACATATACAACGAGTGTATGTGTGTAAGGTTAACTTTATTATCTGTACCTCTGTTGCTTTCACTTCACTGAATGTTTCTGTGTTTTTCGATATGCTATACAGGACGTTGAGCTCGGGTGGCACTGCGTGATGTACATGTTATAGGTGTGTGCAGGTAAAGTGTCACCCATTCCACGCCACGATCCTGTCTCCCTTCCAACCCCCCACCCCGTCACCCCCCCCCCCTACACACTCACACCACACCCCCACCCCGTCACACCCCCCCTACACACTCACCCCACCCCCACCCCGTCACACCCCCCCTACACACTCACCCCACCCCCACCCCGTCACACCCCCCCTACACACTCACCCCCCCCCCCCACCCCGTCACACCCCCCCTACACACTCACACACCCCCACCCCATCACACCCCCCCTACACACTCCCCTCTCTACTGAGATTCACTTCCCTTTGAGGTCAATGTGACACCGTGTGCCCCCACCCCCCACTACGAAACCCCCTACCCTTTTTGCCTCCCTCTCTCTCACTGTTGGTTCTCTGAGGTCGTGCCGGCATCATACACCCCCTCTCTCCCATACCAGTTTCCTCCAGTTTTCCATCTCATTCACTACAAACATTCACTACAAACACCACAGACGCATTCACTACAAACACCACAGACGCATTCACTACGAACACCACAGACACATTCACTACAAACACAAACACCACAGACGCATTCACTACAAACACCACAGACGCATTCACTACGAACACCACAGACACATTCACTACAAACACAAACACCACAGACACATTCACTACAAACACAAACACCACAGACACATTCACTACAAACACAAACACCACAGACGCATTCACTACAAACACAAACACCACAGACGCATTCACTACAAACACCACAGTGTGACCAACCTTGGCTTGTCCTGCTGACACACAGTGACTGACTGACAAACACCACAGACGCATTCACTACAAACACCACTGACGCATTCACTACAAACACCACAGTGTGACCAACCTTGGCTTGTCCTGCTGACACACAGTGACTGACTGACAAACACCACAGACGCATTCACTACAAACACCACTGACGCATTCACTACAAACACCACTGACGCATTCACTACAAACACCACAGACGCATTCACTACAAACACTGCTGACGCATTCACTACAAACACTGCTGACACAGACGCATTCACTACAAACACTGCTGAAGCAGCAGACGCATTCACTACAAACACTGCTGAAGCAGACGCATTCACTACAAACACTGCTGACGCATTCACTACAAACACCACAGACCCATTCACTACAAACACTACTGACGCATTCACTACAAACAATACTGATGCATTCACTACAAACACCACAGACCCATTCACTATAAACACTACTGACGCATTCACTACAAACACACAGGAACCTGGCAGGAACAGCTGAACAGGAAACGTGTGCCACTTGTTCTACGGCTATAGCAAACACTTATAAAAACTACAACAACAACAAAAAACATTCCATGTGGCCCTAGTATCAGGTATGAGGAGAGTGTGAGTGTGCGTCATCCCTCTGTTCATCCCTCTGTTCATCTGACCGGTCTTCCTCCCTCATATTTCTATCTTCCTCCCTCCCCCCCCATCCCCTTTTTCTTTTAAACTTCAAACCCTCATCGTGGACATCCTCACCTGATCAAAACCGAACAACAAGACAGTTTCCTTCCCATCGACTAACCACCCTCACCTGAGAAAAAACAAAAAAACAAGACTGTTTCCATCCCATTGACCTAACACCCTCACCTGAGCAAAAACGAACAAGACTATTTCCATCCCATTAACTTAACAGCCTCACCTGAAGACAGGCAGGGCTGATCCTGTCGGCAACAAACACCTGTCCCTCCCCGGGGCCTGGGTGGGGCTGTGGCTTCTCAAACCTCAGATCCCCGACAGGTGGGAGGGCGTAGGGGATGCCCAGGTAGGCATTCGTCACCCTCCCTCCATCCCCCTCCAGGCTGATCCCCTGCAGGGCCCCCCATGGGGCCTGGATGAGGGGCACCGACCTCACTGACACCACCGTCAGCCCAAGGAGAAGGCTTGTTGCTGTGATCCACATCTTTCTCCCTGTGTGCTGCACAGTAAACACATCGCCATTAACAGGAAGGCTGTGTTCTTCTCGCTGTGTGCTGCACAGTAAACACATCGCCATTAACAGGAAGGCTGTGTTCCACATCCTTCTTGCTGTGTGCTGCACAGTAAACACATCGCCATTAACAGGAAGGCAAATGCACAATTTTGACACATCTAACCATCTTTAAATCCGATGCATGCAGGTATGCACAACAAAGCACATACGCATTCACACGTTCATCTACATACGTACGTTTTCACAAAAATGCTGTTCCTGTATGTGATGATGATAATAATAAATAACAGATTGCAGGCTTATGTAGCAAAGTACACCTATCTCAGATCGGGGTTCACTGTGCTTTATAACAGAATATACAAATTTGAGGCTAACTGACATAAAATATGTACCAAGTCAACACAGTCTCCCATATATACAAATATCTACATATCTATATATAACATGCTCTGTGTGTGCTGTGTGTGCGCACGCTGTGTGTGCTGTGTGTGTGTGTGCACGCGCTGTGCTCTGTGTGTGTGTGTGTGTGTGTGTGTGTACTGTGCTGTATGTGTGTGTGTGTGCTGTGCTGTATGTGTGCTGTGCTGTGCTGTGTGTGCGTGTGTGTGCGCGCGCGCTGTTCTGTGTGTGTGCGCGTGTGTGCTGTGCTGTGCTGTGCTCTGTGTGTGTGTGTGTGTGTGTGTGTGTGTGTGTGTGTTTTAAATCATTGGCCACTGACATGCACTTTTCATTCTGTCACATTGCTCTGTATTGTCACATTGCTCAGTATTGTCACATTGCTCAGTATTCTGTCACACTGCTCAGTATTCTGTCACATTGCTCAGTGTTCTGTCACACTGCTCAGTATTCTGTCACACTGCTCAGTATTCTGTCACATTGCTCAGTATTGTCACACTGCTCAGTATTCTATCACATTGCTCAGTATTGTCACACTGCTCAGTATTGTCACATTGCTCAGTATTCTATCACATTGCTCAGTATTCTGTCACATTGTTCAGTATTATGTTACATTGCTCAGTATTCTGTCACACTGCTCAGTATTGTCACATTGCTCAGTATCCTGTCACACTGCTCAGTCTTCTGTCACGTTGCTCAGTATTCTGTCACACTGCTCAGTATTCTGTCATACTGCTCAGTCTTCTGTCATACTGCTCAGTGTTCTGTCACATTGCTCAGTCTTCTGTCATACTGCTCAGTGTTCTGTCACATTGCTCAGTATTCTGTCATACTGCTCAGTGTTCTGTCACATTGCTCAGTATTCTGTCATACTGCTCAGTGTTCTGTCACATTGCTCAGTATTCTGTCACGTTGCTCAGTGTTCTGTCATACTGCTCAGTGTTCTGTTACATTGCTCAGTGTTCTGTCATACTGCTCAGTGTTCTGTTACATTGCTCAGTGTTCTGTCATACTGCTCAGTGTTCTGTTACATCGCTCAGTGTTCTGTTACATCACTCAGTGTTCTGTTACATTGCTCAGTGTTCTGTAACATTGCTCAGTATTCTGTTACATTGCTCAGTGTTCTGTCATATTGCTCAGTGTTCTGTCATACTGCTCAGTATTCTGTCACACTGCTCAGTATCCTGTCACACTGCTCAGTATTCTGTCACATTGCTCAGTATTCTGTCATACTGCTCAGTCTTCTGTCACGTTGTTCTGAATCCTTTCACGTTGCTCAGTGTTCTGTCACGTTGCTCAGTATCCTGTCATACTGCTCAGTGTTCTGTTACATTGCTCAGTATTCTGTCATACTGCTCAGTGTTCTGTCACGTTGCTCAGTGTTCTGTCATATTGCTCAGTGTTCTGTCACGTTGCTCAGTGTTCTGTCACGTTGCTCAGTATTCTGTCATACTGCTCAGTGTTCTGTTACATTGCTCAGTGTCGTCACACTGCTCAGTTTCATGAATTAAAACTGAACCGGAAGTACTTGGCGTTGTCACTGATACGTGCCCGACATGCGTTCTTTGCATTTACAGTGATCGAGTGACGAATGTGAGCTGATGAAAATGTATGTGCACAGAGGCACACGAAAACCCGTGTCAAAAAAACACCAACAAAATAACAACAACAAAACTGCTATGCTGCCAAGCTATGTATGCACTGCAGTGTTCCACTTCACAAAACGAGGCAACAAGAACGAAACCCGCTCACCTGAAGCGAAAGACGGAACCCGTCACGTGAAGCAGACGACAACTGAACAGAACAAGGAGATCGAAACTACGTACAAAGCCAGCGATGATTATGCTCACACGAAGCGACCTGACCTTTCTCTTCTTCCCTGTCTGTGTGCTGTACAGTGGCCTCACTGCTGTTTCCTGTTTCTTTTATAGCAGTCAGCTGCTTGTGTTGCGACTTGAGTTCAACTTGAGTTCAAGCAGCTGCAGTGTGGAAACGAGGCGACAGGCGGTTCTTTTTATTATCAAGGGTGCATATGTACTCATCCACCCGCCCCCCTCTCCCTCTCTTTCTGTGTAAACTGAGGTCAAGGCTATTCAAGTAGCGTCTTTTGCATGTTCAGGTGCGGTGGAAGAATCGGTGATGTGTGTGTGTGTGAAAGTGTGTGTGTGTGTGTGTGAAAGTGTGTGTGGTGTGTATGTGTGTGGGTGCGCGCGCGCACGCGTGTGTGTGTGTGTTTGCGTGGGTCACCACCCTAAAATCAGATGGATTGCTCATCGGCCAGAAAAGCAGAAGCCAGCTGGAGAACATATTCATTGCCACTCCAGTCGACCGTATTTGGTCGTCACCAGTGCTAACTGTTGGTAGTTTTTCCGAACGATAACCATACGTGTATATTCGATGAAATCATGTTATGCTTGCCCACGACACTGATGCAGAATGTTGTTTCTTGATGTATCGATATCTGCCAGAAAAGATCGAAGCGCTTTGAAACCGGTTTGTGTGGTAGTTCATGATTCCATGACTTTTTCTTCGGGCTTCTCCTTCTTCTCCTTTTTTTAATGAAGTTGAAAAGGGTGAAGCGTGTGAAAGTCCGGCTACAGTTTGTGCCTTTATGTTCAGTCAGTCACACAACACGCAACACTTTCTGTCAGTCAGTTGGCCTTCCTGAGCAGCTTGTATCGGGAGCGTGTCGATACTCCCCCGTGTCGATCTTCTTGAGAGGGACTGTCGAGCCGGGAGAGTATCGACACGGGGGGAGTATCGACACGGGGGGAGTATCGACACGGGGGAGTATCGACACGGGGGGAGTATCGACACGGGGGAGTATCGACACGGGGGAGTATCGGGCTGACCCCGCTTGTATCAGCTTCTGTGATTTCCTATGCGTTCTCTCAGTCAGTTCCCGTCGCTTTCATGAGAGAGAGAGAGAGAGAGACGAAACGAAAAGAAACGAAATTTTATCTTACCAGATTATCAGATAAGCAGAACATATGCTTTTTTCCACCCGGCAGCCGTGGGGTATAAAAAAAGAGGGATGTGGGGGAGAGGGCTACATAAAGAGAACAGAGGAAGAGACAGGGAAAGTGTGTATGTGTTATAATTTTGTTTTATTTCTTGAACTTGAACTGGATCAGACGTTTTAGGCCTAGAAGGCCTGTTCGTCGTTCAACTGGATACAGTATACCAGCATGCGTGGCCTAATGATAGCATACTGGATCATATATGCTTGGAGAGTTGGCCCAATGAGCGTCTAACCTAGTCTTGAAGGATAACATGGTTGGGGCAGTCACAACACTATCTGGCAAACCATTCCATATATTAACGACTCGCTCTGTAAAGAAGGAGCTGCGCACTTTCAGCCTGCAATGTGATTTACTTAACATTAAACTGTTTTCATATTTGTTATTTTCAAGTTCTGTACATTAGTTTTTCATTTTCTTTCTTTTCTTTTTTTTTATATATTATTATTGCCATAATTATTATCTTTATCATCATCATCATTTCAAGTTATATTTATCTATCGATTTTACCAAGGGCAGGCTGTAATATAAGACCTGATCAGTGCACTGGGTTGTGTGAAGATCAGATGTATCACAGTGTGGATCTGTCTACATGCTCAGCCCACATCTCTTTGTACTGTGTGTTTGAGTGCTCTGTGTGTGTGTGTGTGTGTATGTGTGTGTGTGTGTGTGTGTACAGTATGTGTGTGACACATATTATTGAACTGTTTGTTGACCAAAAAAACCCAAAAAAAACTACGAAATAACAAAAATCCGATGTGAGCTGACCACGTAGAAAACTGACTGTTGTTGTTGTTGTTGTAATTTGTGGAGTCTAAAAGTTGTCTTATGGCGCTGATCTGAAGATATTTTTTGACGAGTGGTACTGTGTTGATGGCATCAGTTGATGACCAGGTGATGGTGGTGGGTGTGTCTGTGTGACAGTTTCCACATCGTGTCAGCATGTTATCAACACAGTCAATGAAGAATCTCTCTAACAAACGAACAAACAAACAAAACAAAAACAGTAAAACAGAGACTGATCTTCACTAAAACACTGTAATAACATGACAGCTAACTATATATATATATATATATATATATATATATATATATATATATAAGTCGTGTCCGACTATGACCATCAGAACAGCAGAGGAAGCAACTGCTGTGCCGACTATTCAAGTTGGGCTAGAATTTAATTATAGTAGAAAGTGTCTTCCCCAAGTACATCCCCACTCTCTCGGCCAAGAGTGTTTTTAGGACAGTCAGCGTTGGGATGGTTCCCAAAGGCCAACTAGCCCACAAGGCTGCAGCACTAAGAGCCAGTGCAATTTTGCCTCCTAGTTTGAGAGTCATAGTCCTTCACAAAAGACTAAGCTGTAGCCAACTAGAATGTAGATTAAACACTGGAAAAGACCATTTCAACAATTTACGGAGACTAACAAGCGATAACAGAGTTGGGAATAATTTCTGGAAATAAGCGGTTATAACCACGATAGGAGCACTATTATGACAGAGAGACAGACAGGCGGAGAGAGAGAGAGGGCGGGTGGGGGGTGGGGGTGGTGGAGAAACTGACCTTGAGGCAGGACAAACAGTACTATTTTTAGATCAGTGGTGTGTGTGTGGGTGTGTCCAATGTCCCCTTAGCGTTCAGTGGTGTGTTGTATGAGTACAATGGATAAGTCCACATGATCAGTTTTTGAGTTGTGTATGCGCGCGCGCGGGTGGGTGTGTGTATGTGTGCGGCGCGCGCTCGTGTGTGTGTGCGTGTGTGTGTATCTACAAGCGTGCGTGTATGTGCGTGTTGCCGAAATTGGTTAATGTTGAGTTGACTCGGAATTGTTTGTATGCGCGTATTAGTAAACACTGAACCAGGGACAGGTTTTAAAATACATACATGTACATTGGCTTTGGCCTAAACTTGTGTGATATCAAAATCTCTCTCTCTCTTGTGCCTGTGCCTGTGCCTGTGTGTGTGTGTGTGTGTCTTGCTATCATCTCGCATTACATAGTGTGGGCCCAGTTCAGGTCGGGGACTGGATGTAAAAAAGAAAAGCACATCAGTGCTCAGTTCTCATCCTTGGAGAAAAAAAAACAAGTCACAAAGAATCTTGTCTTTCTGTCTCTGTCTATCTCTATATTTCTCTTTTTCAGTCTCTGTCTGTCTGTCTGCCGGTCTCAGTCTCTCTGTCTCTGTCTCTGTCTCTGTCTCTCCGGCGTGCTCGTACGAGTGTGAGTGAGTGTGTGACACCATACTGTGAGTGAGTGTGTGACACCATACTTTGAGTGAGTGTGTGACACCATACTGTGAGTGAGTGTGTGACACCATACTGTGAGTGAGTATGTGACACCATACTGTGAGTGAGTGACAAAATACTGTGAGTGTGTGACACCATACTGTGAGTGAGTGTGTGACACCATACTGTGAGTGAGTATGTGACACCATACTGTGAGTGAGTGACAAAATACTGTGAGTGTGTGACACCATACTGTGAGTGAGTGTGTGACACCATACTGTGAGTGAGTATGTGACACCATACTGTGAGTGAGTGACAAAATACTGTGAGTGTGTGACACCATACTGTGAGTGAGTGTGTGACACCATACTGTGAGTGAGTATGTGACACCATACTGTGAGTGAGTGACAAAATACTGTGAGTGTGTGACACCATACTGTGAGTGAGTGTGTGACACCATACTGTGAGTGAGTATGTGACACCATACTGTGAGTGAGTGACAAAATACTGTGAGTGTGTGACACCATACTGTGAGTGAGTGTGTGACACCATACTGTGAGTGAGTATGTGACACCATACTGTGAGTGAGTGACAAAATACTGTGAGTGTGTGACACCATACTGTGAGTGAGTGTGTGACACCATACTGTGAGTGAGTATGTGACACCATACTGTGAGTGAGTGACAAAATACTGTGAGTGTGTGACACCATACTGTGAGTGAGTGTGTGACACCATACTGTGAGTGAGTATGTGACACCATACTGTGAGTGAGTGACAAAATACTGTGAGTGTGTGACACCATACTGTGAGTGAGTGTGTGACACCATACTGTGAGTGAGTATGTGACACCATACTGTGAGTGAGTGACAAAATACTGTGAGTGTGTGACACCATACTGTGAGTGAGTGTGTGACACCATACTGTGAGTGAGTGACACCATACTGTGAGTGAGTGACACCATACTGTGAGTGAGTGTGTGACACCATACTGTGAGTGTGTGACACCATACTGTGATTGAGTGTGTGACACCATACTGTGAGTGAGTGTGTGACACCATACTGTGAGTGAGTGACAAAATACTGTGAGTGTGTGACACCATACTGTGAGTGTGTGACACCATACTGTGAGTGAGTGTGTGACACCATACTGTGAGTGAGTGACACCATACTGTGAGTGTGTGACACCATACTGTGAGTGAGTGAGTGACACCATACTGTGAGTGAGTGACACCATACTGTGAGTGTGTGTGTGACACCATACTGTGAGTGAGTGACACCATACTGTGAGTGTGTGTCACCATACTGTGAGTGTGTGACACCATACTGTGAGTGAGTGACACCATACTGTGAGTGTGTGACACCATACTGTGAGTGTGTGTGTGACACCATACTGTGAGTGAGTGACACCATACTGTGAGTGTGTGTCACCATACTGTGAGTGTGTGACACCATACTGTGAGTGAGTGACACCATACTGTGAGTGTGTGACACCATACTGTGAGTGTGTGTGTGACACCATACTGTGAGTGAGTGACACCATACTGTGAGTGTGTGTCACCATACTGTGAGTGTGTGACACCATACTGTGAGTGAGTGACACCATACTGTGAGTGTGTGACACCATACTGTGAGTGTGTGTGTGACACCATACTGTGAGTGAGTGACACCATACTGTGAGTGTGTGTCACCATACTGTGAGTGTGTGACACCATACTGTGAGTGAGTGACACCATACTGTGAGTGTGTGACACCATACTGTGAGTGTGTGTGTGACACCATACTGTGAGTGAGTGACACCATACTGTGAGTGTGTGTCACCATACTGTGAGTGTGTGACACCATACTGTGAGTGAGTGACACCATACTGTGAGTGTGTGACACCATACTGTGAGTGTGTGTGTGACACCATACTGTGAGTGAGTGACACCATACTGTGAGTGTGTGTCACCATACTGTGAGTG
>JAAQRG010038571.1:0-26361 GCA_011634625.1 Babylonia areolata
TTTTTTTTTTTTTTTTTTTTTTAAACTCTATTGATTATCTGTGTCATTTTTAACTTTCAGGTAGATTAATTGGTGGTAGTGGTGGTGGTGTGTGCGTGTGTGTGTGTGTGCACGTGCGATGTACCATTTTTTGTGCTGTGAATGATATGTGGGTGGTGAATTGTTTTAAGTCATGTTTTACTGTAATATTGCAAAATGTTACATGTCTGTTTTTACTGTAAAGCACGGTGAGCCTGCTCATGAAAGCAGAGAACCGTGCTATATAAGCCTCCACACTATTATTATTATTATTATTATTATACTTGGGTGATTTTAATGCACTGGGCCATATGCCCTTGTCACAGAGATGAGGAGACTTTAGACATGTGGCAAAGACAAACGGTAAACTTTGGTAAAATATTCAGAAAGTATCAGCACGCATCCAAACTAAAATGCTGATACATGTATGCGCAACAGTGCAATTTATAGATTCACATATTCATTATCACACACACACATGCTAACAATTGCTCATGCACTTGATACATATGTACATAAGTAACAGCATAAATTCTGTTACTTCACTAACTGAAAATCCGTTCTTCAACCATTTTAGGAAGTACTACTAACTTTGAAGTCCGTTTTGATTTGTCAGGGTTTCTTAAATTAATTGTGTGTGAGTTTACCAAAATCCAGATGTCTCTTTTGAAAGCTTCCAACACATACAGAGAGGGGGACAGAAAGGAGGGCAGTTGATGTCAGGTTTTGCATGGTGGAGATAAGAGTTAAATCCAGGTTTTGTATGACTGAAAGGGGGATATAAAGTAGTCCAGGTTTTCTGTGGCTGGAAGGGGTTCAAAAAGTAGAGAAGTAGTTTAATAAATCCAGTTTTTGTATTGTTAAAAGGCAGTCACAATGGAGATAAGTAGGTTAAATCCAGGTTTTCTATTGTTGAGTGGGGTTCAGAAAGGACCGAAGTGGGTTAAATCCAGCTTATTGTTGAGAGGGGTTCAGTAAGTAGAGAAGTAGGTTAAATCCAGGTTGTGTATTGTTGAGAGGGGTTCAGAAAGAAGTAGGTTAAATCCAGGTTGTGTATTGTTGAGAGGGGTTCAGAAAGGAGTAGGTTAAATTCAGGTTGTGTATTGTTGAGAGGGGTTCAGTAAGTAGAGAAGTAGGTTAAATCCAGGTTGTGTATTGTTGATAGGGATTCAGAAAGAAGTAGGTTGAATCCAGGTTGTGTATTGTTGAGAAGGGTTCAGAAAGTAGAGCAGGTTGAATCCAGGTTGTGTATTGTTGAGAGGGGTTCAGAAAGGAGCAGGTTAAATTCAGGTTGTGTATTGCTGAGAGGCTTTCAGAAAGGAAAGGAGTAGGTTGAATCTGGGTTTTGATTTGTTGAGAGGGGTTCAGAAAGTAGAGAAGTAGGTTAAATCCAGGCTTTTTATTGTGGAGAGGGGTTCAGAAAATTTTAATGTATTTACTTATTTGTTCACTGTGATTATTCAGTTCATTTTTGGGTTTTTGTTGTTGTTGTTGTTGTTTTTTTTTGTTTTATGGATACTAGGATATGCTCTCAAGGCCTGATTTGAGCATTGAGTTTATGGGCAAATCAGGCATATGTTTTTTGTTGTTGTTGTTGTTGTTGTTTAAAATGTGGTGTAGCATAAATGGATCAGTCTGCACACTTTGACACCTTCAAACTGAAACTGGAAACCTTCACACACTCTCTCTCTCTCTCTCTCTCTCTCTCTCTCTCTCTTACCATTAGAGTGGTTTGTGTGGTGCAGACGGACGTGTTTGTGGTGGAGGCGGTGGACCTTGGCGACCTGGAGAAGGTGGTGGTGACGAAGGGCCCAGGTAAAGTGTGGCAGCTCAGCCAGGTGAAGGTGCGTCCAGGGCTCTTCTCCCCCCTCACCCACGTCTTCATCTGGAGCAAGTGAGTCCTCATTATGTTGTTTGGTGTTTGTTGTTATTGTAGGGTTCAATCCTTACATCCAGAGAGAACACTGATGTTGTTTATGATGATGTGTACATGTAATCTGTGTGTGAATATTTGTGTGTTTGTGTGTGTGTCTGTGTGTCTGTGTGTGTGTGTGTGTGTGTGTGTGTTCATTATGATGATGTATACATGTGACCTATATGTGACTTGTGTGTGACTGTGCGTGTGTGTGTGTGTGTGTGTGCATTATGATGATGTACACATGTGACCTGTGTGTGATTCTCTGTGTGTATGTGTGTGTGTGTGTATTATGATGATGTACACATGTGACCTGTGTGTGTGTGTGTGTGTGTGTGTGTGTGTGTGTGTGTGCATTATGATGATGTACACATGTGACCTGTGTGTGTGTGTGTGTGTGTGTGTGTGTGTGTGTGTGTGTGTGTGTGTGTGTGTGTGGCGCATTATGATGATATGCATACGGCCTGTGTGTGTGTGTGTGTGTGTGTGTGTGCACATTATGATAATGTACACATGTGACCTGTGTGTGTGACCTGTGTGTGTGTGTGTGTGTGTGCATTATGATGATTTACACATGTGACCTGTGTGTGTGTGTGTGTGTGTGTGTGTGTGCACATTATGATAATGTACACATGTGACCTGTGTATGTGTGTGTGTGTGTGCATTATGATGATGTACACATGTGACCTGTGTGTGTGTGTGTGTGTGTGTGTGTGTGTGTGTGCACATTATGATAATGTACACATGTGACCTGTGTGTGTGACCTGTGTGTGTGTGTGTGTGTGCATTATGATGATGTACACATGTGACCTGTGTGTGTGACCTGTGTGTGTGTGTGTGTGTGTGTGTGTGTATGTGTGTGTGCATTATGATGATGTACACATGTGACCTGTGTGTGTGACCTGTGTGTGTGTGTGTGTGTGTGTGTGTGTGTGTGCATTATGATGATGTACACATGTGACCTGTGTGTGTGACCTGTGTGTGTGTGTGTGTGTGTGCATTATGATGATGTACACATACGGCCTGTGTGTGTGTGTGTGTGTGTGTGTGTGTGTGTGTGTGTGCATTATGATGATGTACACATGTGACCTGTGTGTGTGACCTGTGTGTGTGTGTGTGTATGTGCATTATGATGATGTACACATGTGACCTGTGTGTGTGTGTGTGTGTGTGTGTGTGCATTATGATGATGTACACATGTGACCTGTGTGTGTGACCTGTGTGTGTGTGTGTGTGTGTGCATTATGATGATGTACACATGTGACCTGTGTGTGTGTGCATTATGATGATGTACACATGTGACCTGTGTGTGTGACCTGTGTGTGTGACCTGTGTGCAGTGCTGTTGGGGAGGAGAGGGATGAGACGAAGGAGGTGGACGTGACCATACCAGTTATCTCCTCCTGGCCCGCCCCAGTAGCCGTTCCTGCACATCAGGTGGATGACCTGCCCACTAGCGGTCAGTGCTCTCTGCTGTTGGTTTTGGTGAATGGTGTGGATGCGTATAAAGCGCCTGCCCTCAGTCAGAGACCAAGCTCTTTGCACTTCACAAACACGGGGTCATTTTCACAACAGGCTGCCTACCGGGTAGAGCCGATTCGCGGCTGCCAGTGGGCGCTCATCATTCGTTTCCTGTGTCATTCAGTCAGGTTTAAGTTTTGCACACATACACACTCAGGTTTTTTTTTTACCTGTCTGTTTCCTTTATTTGTGTGTTCAGGTTGAGGTGTGGAGCGCATGCATCATTTGTACTAGTACATAGTGGTGTGTGGTGGCTAGTGGCAATTTGTCCACATACGAAACAAGAGAATCTGAGCTTATGGGATCGAATCCTACGCTCAGTAGTATTGTCTCCCCATCCACTAGACCTCTAGTGGGTGGTCTGGATGCTAGTCATTTGGGTGAGATGATAAACCAAGATCCTGTGTGTGTAGCATGTACTTAGCGCTTGTAAAAGAACCTACAGCAACAAAAGGGTTGTTGTCCCAGGCAAAATTCTGTAGCTTTTTTGTTCCTGTCTTATGATGAGCCTGAAGGCAAATTTCTGTACACTGTGTGTTTCAGACTTGAAAGCGATTAATTGATTGATTGATTTATTGAAAGCTGAGGTCAGAAAGGGTTACACAGAAATGTTTGTGTGTATGTGTGACTGGTACAGGTGGCCAGTGGTCGGTGGAGGTGGTGACGGGGGAGGGGGGTGTGAGCGGGGAGGGGACAGACCTGGTGCTGGTCATGTGTGGTGACAAGGGGGAGAGCACCCCCCTCCACTTCCACTCCACGCGAGACAGACCCTTCCAGCCACGCCAGACAGACACTGCCGAGGTAGGGATGTAGCTCCTGGTGTTCCTGTAAATTTGAGTTTGGGGTTGTCGTGTTTTTTTGTTTTGTTTAATTTTGTTTGTTTTTGTTTTTACTGGTGTTAAAACCATGTGTGGCCTCTCAGAAAGATTTTCATCTTAACGTATCAGTGTGCATATGCTAACTGAAAGTGTGTGCGTGAGCTTACATGTGTGGGCGTGTACACGTGGGTGAGTGTGCTCAAGTTAGCAGAACATGGCCCGTTTTGAATCTGATTTTTTTTTTATGACTTGCCTTTTATGTATCTGTCTTGTTTTTATTGTTGTTGTTTTTTTTGGGGGGTGTGGGGGGGTGCATGGGGAGTAGAGGGGGGGAGGTTGTTTACTTGGATTGTATTCATTTTATTTCATTTTTCTTCACATACATGTTATTTTTTAGAATGTGGTTTGCTCTCAAGGCCTGACTGGCGAGTTAGGTCTGTTCATAGGTTAGGCATCTGTTTCCTTTTTTTTCTCTTTTTTTTTAAGACATGTTGTGTTGTTTACTTTGAATATTGTTGAATATTGTTGCATCCTGTTCTCTGCAGGTGCATCTGGCTCAGGATGTTGGGGATCTGATCAAAGTCCGGCTGGGATTTGCTGACAACTCCCAGAACAAGGCCCTCCATATTGCCAGGGTAACATCACAGCTTCACGTTGTTTCTGTCTGAATTAACAAGATTAGATTCTTTTAAAGCCATTTTCTATTGACATGTATTCAGAATTTTGATAGTCTTGTTATTGCCAGGGTAAACTTTTCTGTAAAGTCACGGCTTCACATGGTTTTTGTATCAATCTAACAAGATATAGTGTTTTTTTGGGGGGGTAAAGTTATTTTCCGTTGATCCTGATTTTGTGTTCTGTTAGACTTTTGTCAGGAGAGCACGGATTTGAATCCAAAGAGTATGAGACTGGGGAATGGTGGAAATACTTCCCATCTACTTGATCTATAGAAAACTACAACACATATATTAAAGATCCTCTGAGTCTGATTCATATCAGAGTTTGGTGGGTTATAGACACACAAAAAACACCCTTAATCCACCACCCCATGAAATGATATAGATTGCATGAACAGGGGTAAAAATTGTCTTTGAGTATAAAAATCCATTATAAATGAAATTCTTGTCAGAAATACAGTCCACCAATACAAAAAGGAAAAAAAAGGTTGGTTAGGTCTTACAAAAAATAACAACAACCAATTTTTGAAAAATTTTCATGAATGAACTGGTTGTTGTTGTTGTTGTTTATATATATATATATATATATATATATATATATATTTGTAATATCTGAGTTAAGTTGTTTACATGTTTATGAGGTTTAATATTCAAACACCTACCTCCCCATCACAATGTTTGATTGGCAGACGTGCTTTTCCTGTGTGTGTTGTCCAGGTGAAGTTTGAGGACACAGACACCCACGACAACTTCTCCTGTGACCTGAACTCCAGGGTGGAGGTGACAGACAGTCATGATGGATGGACAGAGTTCCCCGTCATCTGGCCTGCCGTTCATATCTTGCCAGGTATGTGCCGTTGATAGCTAGCCAGGATATCTCATTGACAACATGTTAGATTTATATGTTCTCTTCAGTTCTATACATTCATTTATATGTGTGTGCAAGCGCCTGTGTGTGTGTGTGTTTGTTGTATGTACCCTTATGAATATGTGTGTTGATCACAGTGAAATCTGGGTTAGCCTTCAAGTCACATTCTTATATGAGGCAAGTAAAGAATTCATCACAAGAATCACAAGTTTGCACTATATTTAATAAAGAAGATATATAATCAGTGTCGGAGGGGGGTACGTAGTGGAGGAGGGATACCCTTCTTTTTTCTTTTTTTTCAAGCCATTGTTTTTATAATTCATACATCTTCAACGTTCATATTTACATCTGATTTTATAGTTTTTCCGTTTTTCAGCTTTGCAAGAACTTTACCATTTGAAGACCATACTGCGAGAGCTGCTGAATGCTGACTTGCCTTTTTCAAAAGTTTGTAATTCAGCTGAGTCAAGTCCTCCCCCACTGACACACCTGTTTGTTGCAGCCGACGGTGTTCTGTGATATCCTGACTACGCAGCATCCTGGAGTGAAACTGCACAATGATTGGGCTCGGTATGCTACCACCTGGTTTTCCAGTTCGGTGGGCGATTTCAGTATCTTCTTTGGTCACTGGCACCCTGACTTTCTCAGTAAAGATTTCAACATGTTGTCCAGCACAGTTCTCCACTGTCTCTTTTCCTCCTTGAACCTCCGGCACCCCATACACCCGCACATTGAACTGACGGCTGTGCTGCTTCTGGTCGTTCAACAGTCTTTTTATGTTGCTGTCCTCCTTCACACTTTGTTCTATTTTATTTTGTTGTTTTCTTCTTTGAGGGTCTTTACTTCTGCTGCTAGAATGTCTTTCTTATTTCTCGGCTCAAAAACATTGCTCTCTAACTGTTCCATTCGGAAGTCTAACTGAGCAGTTATTTTTTTTCATTTCTTCTCTGAGCTCACAGATATCATTTTTTGTTGACACATGGTCAGGTTGTTTAACGATCTCTGCTAGAGTTTTTTTTATATCTATGTCGTCAGCTGTATTGTCTACACTGTCCATACTGCCCTTTTTTTGTTTCGTTTCTTTCTTGTTTATGTTTATATACACCGGGGTCAGGGCTAGCAGAAGTGTCATTGACAGAGGATGTTGATGACGGTTAACGTTTATTACTGGATTTCCCAGAGAACTATCTAGAGGTAGTGCTGGACATATCCAATGTTGCCTGGCTTTAACTGATGTTATAATCTAAATCAAAACAGTTCAATTACCATTATATAATTAACTATGATTACTCTTCTTCGTGGGCTGCAACTCCCACGTTCACTCGTATGAACACAAGTGGGCTTTTACATGTATGACCGTTTTTACCCTGCCATGTAGGCAGCCATACTCCATTTTCGGGGGTGTGCATGCTGGGTATGTTCTTGTTTCCATAACCCACCGAACACTGACATGAATTACAGGATCTTTAACATGCATATTTGATCTTCTGTTTGTGTATACACATGACGGGGGTTCAGGCACAACTATGATTACAACAACAACAAATATCATGGACTGTATTGTTTTGTTTTCTTCCAATATTTTTTTCTCAATGACATTTGTGATGTTTTTTAAGTTTCGATTAGCATTGTACACAATACACACATTTGATTATTTTGAACATCAAATTGAATACTGATCCCCACTCACCATCTGAGGAACCCTCACAATCTGTTCAACATTGTTCACACACAGTGCAGAGTACAAAATGTTGCTTCACCAGTCATGTACGGAGAATCAGAAACAACATGAATATTTTTTTTAATGATATTTTCACCACTCTTACAGAGAGATTTAACAGCCTTACGCAGTCAACATTTCAATTCAAGAAAAAAAAAATTTTTCCAACTTTTTTTTTTTTTTTTTTTTGGACAGAGAGGGAGGCTCCCCAAAGACACATCCACACTCGGCATGAGCAATCGTCAGAGTTTTCTGTTGTATTGTTTTTGTTCACATCTTGCCAGGTATGCGCCATTCATATTTTGCCGGGTATGTGCCGTTCACATTTGGCAGGTGTGTGCCATTTACATCATCAGATATGTGCCATTCATATCAAGCCAGGTGTGTGTCGTTATCTTGCCAGGTGTGTTTTGTTCACATCTTGCAAGGTATGTGTCATTTGTATCTTGTCAGATTTGTGCCATTCACATCTTGCCAGGTATGTGCCATTTGTATCTTGTCATATATGTGCCATTCGCATCTTGCCAGGTATGTGCAGTTCATATCTAGCCTGGTGTGTGTTGTTCACATCTTGCAAAGTATGTGCCATTCATACCTTGCCAGTGCTGACTACAGCTGAGGAGAACTGACAGAAGAATTGATGCACTGATGGAAAAAGAAGTGTTGTCTCCAGGGCATTTCTGATTCGCATTCTTCCTCTTCACCTTCTCTTCTCTGGTGCAGCTGCCTTCAGTGACCTCCTCAGGGTTTAAGTCATTGGTCTGTTTCGCCCACCTGCCATGCCTCTTTCTCTCTCTAACACACACACACTCCCACATGCACGCACATACGTACAAATGTTTGGAGAAGCCGAATTTTCTGTATGAATTTGGGGGAGAGAGGTCTCTCTCAGAGGCTTTGGATGAAGCATCATATGCATTTGGCTTTTTGTCACATGCTGCCACTTAAACATACACTGAATAGAATATGTGTGAACATGTGCGTGAAAGGTGACAGTGGGGTTTTTTTTCTATATAAAAGAATTACTGGTGTCTTTTCGAGTACATAGACGAAATGGGAATAGACATAACGGGACCACCAACAGGCTTGTCAGAAACAGGCCAGTCAGAAATAGGCAAATTTGGAATAGGCAGATTGGGAATGGGCAGATGAGGAATAGGTGAATTTGGATTGTATTATATTACTCTTTTTTTCTTTTTCTTTTTTTGTCACAACAGATTTCTCTGTGTGAAATTTGGGCTGCTCTCCCCAGGGAGAGTGTGTCACTACACTGAGAGTGCCGCCCAATTTTCTTGGTATTTTTTCCTGTCTGTAATGTTATTTGTTTTCCTATTGTACTGGATTTTCCTACAGAATTTTGCCAGGAACAACCTCTTACGTGCGCTTAGTGCATGCTGCACACGGGACCTCAGTTTATCGTCTTGTCCAAATGACTAACGTCCACACCACCACTAAAGGTCTAGTGGAGGGGGAGAGAAAAAACTGTCAGCTATGGGATTTGAACCAGTGCGCTCAAATTTTCTCACTTCTCAGGCGGATGCGTCACCTCTAGGCTGTCACTCTACACAGGTTGTATGTGTGCTGGTTGCAGTGGTGAAGTACCAGGTGGAGGTGACGACGGGTGGTGTCCCCAAGGGTGACACCAGGGCCCAGGTGTATGTCCAACTGGTGGGCCGCACGGGCAGCACAGGACAGCGACACCTGAAGAAATCCCTCAACAACCACACGCCCTTCCAGCTCAACCAGGTCAGTCGCTAGTGAGGATGACCAACCATGGTTGGTTTAAATCATTCCACTCCATGTAGGCTCCTCTTGTAGATCCATCCATATCTGACAGGTCATGAGTATGCTTGAAGCAGAGCTCAGAGCTAGGATGGAGGAATCTCAGTTCAGTTTCAGTTTCTCAAGGAGGCGTCACTGTGTTCAGACTAATCCATACATACACTGCACCACATCTGCTAGGCAGACCAGCATCATAACCCAGTACACTTAATCAGGCCTTGAGGAAAAATAGATGAATAAAAAGATGATTTTTTAAAAAAAATTGTCATTCAGTTGTTTCTGAATGTATTTGATTTGGTAACTTGAACTTGGTCATTTATATTCTTGAATTTACTCTGTCCCCTGCTCTGACAAGTGTGTTGTTTGTAAATGTCAGTTGTTTATTATCTGTTTTTTATTCTGCTTCATGGTAGGGTTTCAGTAATTTTCATCTCCACAAATGTCATACATCTGGAGGTTGACCTGAATAGGATTCTGATTTATGGCAGCATTTTAACAGACTTTGTTTGTATGTTAGGTGCATCATATGATAAAGCACATGGGTCAAAGTTGATGGGGAGAATATTGCTTTATAGTCCATAAAATGTGGTAATTCCCAGCAACTGGCAGCATCATCTTGCAGCTGGTTGGCATCACCGGAGCAAATAAATGCAGTTGTACATTTCGTCTTTTCAGTGTTCAGCAGTAAGGAAGCATGACCTTGTGCATTTTCATTTCTGTACATTATATTAATCCCTGAAATGGAGTATGGTTGGTGGGGGTAAAAATGGTCATACACATAAAAGCCCACTTGTACGTGTGAGTGAAAGTGCGAGTTGCTGCCCATAAACACAGAAGCGCATATGTTTCCAGGGTGACAGAAATGTTTCTCAGTTTGCCATCTCAGTATATAAAGACTCAGCATGCTTTACTTTTAAGAAATTTGATTGGGTCACAAAAGCAAAGTCTGAATTCTTACCTGTGTTATTACAGACGGATAAGTTTGAAGTGGAGGCGGTCAGTTTACTGAGTGTGGACAAAGTGGTCGTCGGTCATCACAGTGCTACAGCAGGTACTGTGCTTGTGTGAGTGTGGTGTGATGTGGGTGAGTTGAGATACGGGTTACATGGTCCTGTTCATGCGCATACAAACACTCACACATACGCTTGGATGTATGGTATGTGTATAGTCACATGCATGCACACATGCCTGCACACACACATGCACTTGTATGAATGGCCCTTGTATACTCACATACATGCACACACACATATACATGTGTTCACACACATGCACACACATACACTAGTATGTATACACTTGTATGCATGGCACATGCATACTCACATACATACACACACATATGTGCATATGTATGCTCACATACATGTACAAAATGCACACACACATGCACACACACATACACTTGTATGCATGGCACATGTTTTTTTGATACATATGCATACATACATGCACATACATGCACTCACACACATGTGCACACACAGGCACGCACACATGCATGCATGCGTGCATGCAAGCACACACACACACACACACACACACACACACACACACACACATAACATGATGGCAGGATCAGTGCTGTGGTCAGACGTGCTGAGTAGTATTCTCAAAAGGTATGTCTGTGAAGCAAATGAGACTCTGGCCTTTACATTTCAGTTCAAGCAGGCTCAGTTTTACAGAGAAGCCAGTCAAGAGGAAAAAAAAAACCCAAAAAAATCTACAGTTGTATGTAGTGTGCTATTGCATACTGAGCTCATCATATGTTGTTAAGGTATTCAGTAGGTTTCCTTGATGTCCATGTGTGTCTTGTTGCAGGAGACGGCTGGTTTCTGAAGAAGGTGGTGGTGACCCCCCCAGGAGAGGAGGAGTGTGTCTTTGAGTGCAATAGGTCAGTGGAGGGGGGGGAGAGAGACTGGGGGGAACGGGGGTGGGTGGGGGTGGGGGGGTTGTGATCTGTTCATTGACTTGTTTATAAAATGTTGTGATATCTTTTGTTGTGATGTGTTTAAATGTGGAGTGTTGGTCTTGTGGTTACGCATCTGCCTAGTCCTCAAGAGAATCTTAGCACACTGGTTCGAATCCCAGTTCCAGTATTTCCCCCCACTCCACTAGACCTTGAATGGTGGTCTGGAGGCTAGTCATTCGGATGAGATGATAAACCGAGGCCCTGTGTGCAGCATGCACTTAGTACACGTAAAAGAAACACTGGCAAAATTCTGTAGAAAAATCCACTTCAATAAGAAACAAACAAAAAAATTGCAGGTAGAAAAAAATTATTAAAGAAAGAAGAGTGGTGCTCTCAGTGTAGTGATGTGCTCTCCCTTCGGAGAGCAGCTTGAATTTAACACAGAGAAATCTGTTGTGACAAAAGACCAATGCAATGCAATGCAATACAATAAATTGATCTTTTGTGTGGGTGCATGCATTGGTGCATGTGAACGTGCTTTTGTGACTTTGTACTTTGACAGTGTCGCTTTTGTGACTTTGTACTTTGACAGTGTCATCTTTTATAACTGAATTATTTTAGTTCGTTTCTTAAGTTACGCTGTCATGTGGATGTGGAGACTGTTGTAATTGTTTGTTGTTAGCTGTCTCTATGAAATCCGGTCACTGCAGAGTATTTTTTACACCTAATTAATACATCTATCAATTGGCGTGTGTGTGTGTGTGAGTGTGTGTTGAGCAGCCATCTGCAAAAGACCTAAGGAATTCACGAAGCAGATTTGTTCAGTCAGTTGTGACTAGGCGTCCCTGTGGCTGTCATCTAACACACATGGCTCACAGAAAGTTCAGGACCTCTCGGGAACGTGCACAGTTTTCTTTCGGACGGGGACTAGTTAAACAATGCTGAATTTCCAGCAAACAGTGATGTGAGCAGCCAGGGTGATGAGCACCACTCATTTCCAGAGCAGCTTTCTTGCAGTCTCTTTACAATGAAACTCCATGGCTATCGTTTATGAATCACTGACTGACTGCCAACGATTGGCTGAATCATCGACGGGCGCAATAGCCGAGTGGTTAAAGCGTTGGACTGTCAATCTGAGGGTCCCGGGTTCGAATCACGGTGACAGCACCTGGTGGGTAAAGGGTGGAGATTTTTACGATCTCCCAGGTCAACATATGTGCAGACCTGCTAGTGCCTGAGCCCCCTTCGTGTGTAAACGCATGCAGAAGATCAAATACGCACGTTAAAAATCCTGTAATCCATGTCAGCGTTCGGTGGGTTATGGAAACAAAAACATACCCAGCCTACACACCCCCGAAAACGGAGCATGGCTGTCTACATGGCGGGGTAAAAACGGTCATGCACGTAAAAGCCCACTTGTGTATATGCGAGTGTACGTGGGAGTTGCAGCCCACGAAAGCAGAAGAAGAAGGCTGAATCATCGATTTCTCATGGAGCACATGTGCCTGAAACAGCTGTCAGTGTATTCAGTGAGAAACCAGTGGTAGGCCACAAGCACCTGTATAATTAAGATGTGTGATGTTAACCCCGGGCAGATGGTTGGTCTTTAACCCTTTCACCGCCAGTTAATTTAGATTAAAAAATTCCCTTGTGGTATAAACACAGAAAAGACAGTGGCTAAGAATAGCTGGGGATTCCCCCTGCGATGTATAGAAAATATGGCCTATCCAACCACCAAACATTAAGAGCAGTAGGTTCATGGATCACAGACCAATGAATGGTCACCTTTCAGTGACGTGGGTCCTCAACCACACCTGTGCATAAATGCGAGCTTGGCGGTGAAAGGGTTAAAGCTGTGTGATGTTGACTCTGAACAGACAGTTGGTCTTTAAAGCGGTGTGATTTTAACTCTGAACAGGTGGTTGGTCTTTAAAGCGGTGTGATGTTAACCCTGAACAGACGGTTGGTCTTTAAAGCGGTGTGATGTTAACCCTGGGCAGATGGTTGGTCTTTAAAGCGGTGTGATGTTAACCCTGGGCAGATGGTTGGTCTTTAAAGCGGTGTGATGTTAACCCTGAACAGACGGTTGGTCTTTAAAGCGGTGTGATGTTAACCCTGGGCAGATGGTTGGTCTTTAAAGCGGTGTGATGTTAACCCTGGGCAAATGGTTGGTCTTTAAAGCAATGTGATGTTAACTCTGAACAGACGGTTGGTCTTTAAAGCGGTGTGATGTTAACCTTGGGCAGATGGTTGGTCTTTAAAGGTCTTTAAAGCGGTGTGATGTAAACCCTGGGCAGATGGCTGGTCTTTAAAGCGGTGTGATGTAAACCCTGGGCAGATGGTTGGTCTTTAAAGCGGTGTAATGTTAACCCTGGGCAGATGGTTGGTCTTTAAAGTGGTGGGATGTTAACCCTGGGCAAATGGTTGGTCTTTAAAGCAATGTGATGTTAACCCTGAACAGACGGTTGGTCTTTAAAGCAGTGTGATGTAAACCCTGGGCAGATGGCTGGTCTTTAAAGCGGTGTGATGTAAACCCTGGGGAGATGGTTGGTCTTTAAAGTGATGTGATTTTAACCCTGGCAGATGGTTGGTCTTTAAAGTGATGTGATGTTAACCCTGGGCAGATGGTCGGTCTTTAAAGGTCTTTAAAGCGGTGTGATGTAAACCCTGGGCAGATGGCTGGTCTTTAAAGCGGTGTGATGTAAACCCTGGGCAGATGGTTGGTCTTTAAAGCGGTGTGATATTAACCCTGGGCAGATGGTTGGTCTTTAAAGCGGTGTGATGTAAACCCTGGGCAGATGGCTTGACGCGGGAGAGGATGACGGACGCACGGAGCGGACACTGACACTGATGGACGAACCAGCCCCCACCCCCATGCCTGACGAAGACTTGGCTCCTCCGTTGGTTTCCTCATCAAGGGACCCAACTCCTGTAGAAGAGGGTTTGTATCCAGTTATTGAGTTATCTCCCATTTGTGTAGAAAAGGGTTTGTATCCAATTATTTAGTTATTTCCCAGTCATGTAGAAAAGGGTCTGTATCCAGTTATTTGGCTATCTCCCATCCTGTATAAAAGTGTTTGTTTCTGGTTATTTAGTTATTTACCCATCCTATAAAAGAAGGTTTGTATTCAGTTATTTATTTACCCCCAGTCGTGTAGAAAAGAGTTTGTTTCTGGTTATTTGGTTATTTCCCATCCTTCAGAAAAAAAAGATTTATATCCAGTTGTCTCCCATCCTGTAGAGAAGGGCTTGTACTGTTTGAAAAGGGTTTGTATCATGTAATTCAGTTATCTCCCATACTTTTGTTTGCCGTTTTTTGTTATTTATCTATTCTCCTTCTTTATTTGGAAATGATGAGAAAGGATAGAAATGATATATATAAACAGCATCACTTGTGCTTTGATATTTCTGTAGTTGCTACTGACATTCACATCAGTGCTTTCCAACCTCTTTTTTATATCTAGTTTATGTCATCATCATTAACTCACTCAGTACGGCCAGTCCTCTCTTCTCCTCTACACAGACCCATCAGATGTCCAGTGGGTGTCTCAATGACCCAACCTTTAGCTTCCGTCATCAGAATTGTGGTATTCTTTGTCAACATTCACGTCTTCAGTATAAGAACCTTCCGCTTGCAATATTTTGATGATGGTAATTGGGGTGAAACGCTGTTAAAGTCGCCCCTTTCGCCGTTCGTATGGAGAGAGTTAATACTCCATCTCATTTCATTCCTTGCTGTTCTTTTTCTTTTCTTTTTTTTTTTATTGTTTGCTGTTGTCTCCACTTCATTTGTCCTATTCTGAATCTGATTCTGAACTCTGGTTGTTGTCGAAAAAAAAAAGATTGAATAACAAGATAAATAGATAAACTAAAACCCATAAATAGATCAGATTAATTTTCTAAAGGATTAAATGATTACATAAATAGATAAGTAGATAAATGTATCTATGAATAAAAGTATGTAGTCTTCAGGCTGTTATGAATTAATAAACTAATACATAGATAGATAAGATTCATTTTAGATAATAGATGATTATATGAGTGAAAAGATAAACAAATAGATCTCTACATGAATAAAATGATATGTATTCTTCAGGCTGGTAAGAAAGATAGAAACATGAGCATGTCAGGCATGATGTAAGTGGTCAGTTTCCAACCTCCCCCACCCCCCTCTCCCTCCTATGGGGATGCCGGGGGCTCTTGCAGTATGAAGAGTTTCCCCACCACCTTCTGGAAATTCTGTGTCAGAAATTTCCTCTTTTCTTTTTCTCTCTTTGTTTCTGGTCTTTCCTTTCTGTCATCTTTCCCTTTCTTACTTTCTGCCTTGTTGGGCCACTCACCTGTTTGTTTGTTTTTACTGGAAAGCCTGGAATACTTTTTTTTGTCTTTTTCTGGACTTGTTCATTATGTTTGAATTCAAGTTAGTTGGGGCGTTTTAAAATCTCTGTCAGAAAATTGACAGAATGGTCAATGTCACAGGTGTATACAAGGTTGGTGTTCATAATGTGACGGTACTTAAGCCTTATTTTCTTTCTTTTCCAGGGTCTTTTTTTGTGTTTTTCAAGTTCTATGGGATCAGCATTGACAGTTTTACAGACTGATATGGCTCTGTGTGGTCAGATGGACTACAAGTAATAAAAAATAAATAAAAAAAATAAAATAAAATAAACACTGCTTTGACTGTGTGTCTCGATGTGAAATGATCAGCGCATCGTCAAAAGGACATCATGCAAACCTGAACATTTAAACACTTGAAGTAACATGTGTGTCTTGTGTGTGCAGGTCACAAGTGGCGAGTATGGACCACAACGGGGTCAGAAGCGAACCAGGGCACCAGTAGCCCCGTGGTGCTAGTTCTGTACGGGGACAAGGGACACACAGAACCACTGCAGATTGGTCATACCTCACAGCTGACCTTCCGCTTCACTGAAGGACAGACCCAGGACTTTGAGGTTTCTGCTCTTTTTGGTGTTGTTGTTTTGAGAAATAATGCTTGGAGAGAGACTGTGGTTTGCTTCTGTTCTTTGCACAGAAAGTATGTTTTTTATTCATGGAAAATACAGGGGTGTCAGAGAATGGAATCTATATGCACTTATGTTTTTAACATGTTCACACATGTGTATATACTAACATACACATACACACGCACACACACACTCTCTCTTTCTCATTTTGTCTGTCTGTCTGTTCATTTGGGCTGTGGCCTTAAATGAATAAATCATCTGAGTCTGCCTCTTTCTCTCACTTGCATTCATACACTCTCTCACTCAAACAATCTCACACTCACTCTAACCCTCAAGGCACTAGTATCAAGATTCAAACCCAGGTACCTTGATGTTGATGTAACCACAGTGACATGACAAGTGTCCATGTTGATGTAACTACTGTGACGTGACAAGTGTCCATGTGGATGTAACCACTGTGACATGACAAGTGTCCATGTTGATGTAACCACAGTGACGTGACAAGTGTCCATTTGATGTAACCACTGTGCCATGACAAGTGTCCATGTTGATGTAACCACTGTGACGTGACAAGTGTCCATGTGGATGTGATGGTTCAGGTGGAGACACAGGTGGATGTGGGCAAGGTGTACAAGGTGCGAGTGGGGTTCCCTGATGAAGGCCACGATCTGACCTGGTACTCCGACTTCGCTCAGGGCCCATCCTGGTTCCTGGAAAGGGTCAGTCCCCAGTGTTCCCTTGGGTGTTTCTGGTGTTCTCGATGGGTTTCATGTTTTACTTCATAGCCAAGACACCAGTTGTAACAATTGATCTTCCAGGTGTTTCTGATGAAGTTAAATACAGAAAGAAAATTAAAGCATGTATTTAGAAAACATATACTCACTTGTTGTTATTCTTTCAGTCTGTAATTTTTATATTTGTTTGCATGCATTTAGAAACAGTTGTTGTTTGTTTGCTTTTTCTGGTACACAGTTCTTTGACCCAAACACTGATTACAGATAAGGATAAAGAACCAAATTCTGACCCCCCACACACTGATTACAGATCAAGGTGGAAGAGGTGAGCAGTAGTCAGCAGTACGTGTTTGAAGCCCACAAGTGGCTGCGTATCGACGAGCACAGCGACCACTGGAGAGAGTTCCCTGTCCACCAGAGAGACGAGAAAGACATGCTGCCCCGTGAGTGCATCTCCCTCCACACCACATGTGTGGCTGCTTCTGTTCTCCCTGCATCCTAGTTCTCCCCAGTGCTGCTGCTTTCAGTGCTGTTTCTGCTTGCTGGCTTTAGCTCAATATTATATTTTAGATTTGAACAGTAGATATCAGAATCGAAAGTATTATTCCAAATGTTGAACAGTTCAATTGTAGTTTTAGACTCTCAAAACCTTGTCTTCAGGTTGTGATAGATGGTAAAAAATGCATAATAAGACATCCCTCAGAAGGGCGGCAAAGTTTGTTGCAGTGGTAGCTTTGAAATATGCAAGGTTTTGTCCCTTGCCTTTTTGTTAATGAATGTTGAAAAGCAACCAATAAGATAAAAGAAAAGGTTTGTCAACATTGGATACCAGAGTACTGGTCAAGATATATGGAGAAAAATCCCATGGCGTCTACATGTTCCGCCAATCTTGACTTCCAGATGTTCAATGGATACAGCAGTTTGATCTGATTCTGATGCTTGGACTGCTTTTAGTGTGTATGATGTGGTTGCTGTTGAAAATGTTTGACATGTATTTCTCTGTGTGTTTCCTTGTTCAGTCCATGACTACTGTGTGGAGGTGTTCACCGGGGACAAGTTTGGTGCCGGCACTGACGCCAATGTCTACCTGCAGATCTTTGGTGATCGTGGCGACACCGGCAAACGCCACCTGCATGGCACCAGGACTGCCGGCAAAATGTTTGAAAACGGCATGGTGAGAAATAGTTGTTGTGTGTGATGTTGTGTAAGGTGATGTACTCATGCCTTCCATTCCAGAACAGCTGTATTTCATACAAAAATAGGTAAAAACGGATGACCATTCTGGATGTTAAAGCCTCAGATTGTGTGTCAGAAGAAAAAAATGGGAGACCTTTTTGTTATATAGGCTTGTATTGGGTTAACATGGGTCATGCTGGGTTTCTTGTATAATGCTGTGCTGAAAACACCAGCTTATTTCTCTAACTAGAATGTTGTATCGGATATGCAGGATGTAGGATCAGACATCAGAATAGGGTCAAGCATAGAAAAATCACAGGCTGTAGGGTCGGGCATCAAAACCATGGGATGCAGAATCAGGCCTACATGACAGTGCACAGTGAGTGACCATCCCTCGCTGTGTGCAGCGTGACGTGTTTCTACTGGAGGCAGTGGACCTGGGCTCTCTGCACAAAGTGGTCGTTAGTCACGACGGCCTGGGGGCGGGGTCTGGCTGGTTTCTGGACACCATCACTGTCAAACTGTCAGAGAGGGCAACAGAGAAATACGTCTTCAACTGTGGAAGGTAAGCAAAAGCACAGATGCTGCTTTTTTTTTTTTTTTCTTAATGAGAAAGTGGAGACAGGAAGTTGTGAGGCAGATACAGGTGTCAGTGTCTCTCAGGACTGGTTGAAACCAGGATATATTATGAAAGGAAGCATAGAGTACAGCCTTGTCATGTAGTCCCGAACCTGAAATTGACTGTAGTAACAGCATAGTTACCATCATCATCATCCTCGTTCATCAAAGAAAAATTGTCCAAGATTCTGTGGCTTTTCATGCTCAGCTGCAATGCTGACCTCACTTTCTATCCCCCTCAACTTCCATGCTCAGGGTGAGTTTCTGTCAAGGTCTTCCATGTCAGCAGATCCACTGGGGGATGGACACTGCAGGGATGTGGTGGCACTGTGGAGGGGGGTGCTTACTCAGTCTGGCTCCACAACGAAGAGATCATTGTCATCAGTGGGGAGTTTAGCAGGTGGTGTCCTGCATATGTTGAATCAGAATCAGTGCCAGTGAACACCACTGAAGTGAGCAATGCAGGGTCTCCACTGGCGTGTGGCCTCCTGGAAGCCAGACAGTGATATTTCCTGTGGACTGCTGGAGCTGAGACCACAGCAGATGAAGCTGGTTGTAGCTGTGAATGGGAGTCTCAGAATGAGCAAAACTGCAAGTGATGCAGGTGGTGGGGACAGCAGAAAAGTGTGTTTGTGTGTCTGTGTGGTGTAATTGTATAATTATAATCATGTGTGTGCACATGCAAGTGTAAATGTATGCCTCTGTATGTATGTGTGCACTTGTGTTTGTTATGAGTGTGTGTATATAATTGTGTGTGTTTGTGTGTGTGCATACAAGTGTATGTGTATGCCTCTGTATGCATATGTATGTGTGTACTTGTATGTGTATAGGTCTGTGATTCAAGCATTTTTGCATACATATATGCACATCCTTATATGTGTGTTTTCAGTACATTATGACTTACGCAAATGACTACAGCTGACAGTTGTTGCCTTATTGCTGACACTGACACTTGTTGCCATGCTGACACTGACACTTGTTGCCATGTTGCTGACAGTTGTTGCCATGCTGCTGACAGTTGTTGCCATGTTGCTCACACTGACAGGTGGTTGGACGTGGATGAAGACGACGGTGCCATAGAAAGGGAACTAACTCTGGCCGGCGTCGTCAGTGATGAGACCCAGGGTCCTGCAGGTCAGTCTATCTAGACGTCTGTCTGACCACTTCTCTGTCTTTATCATCATTGTCATTATCACCATCGTCATTATCATCATCGTCATCATCATCATTGTCACTATAATTGTCATAATTGTTGTTGTCTTTGCTGTTGTCACTGTCATCATTATTATTGTTATCATGTTCATTGTCATTATTGTTGTCATCGCTGTTGTCACTATTCTAATCATCATTGTCATTGTTGTCATCGCTGTTGTCACTCTAATATTCATCACCATTGCCATTGTCTACATCAGTGTTGTCATTGCCATCATCTTCTTGTTGTCTTCGCTGTTGTCTCTGTCATCATTCATTATCTTTGTTGTCATTACTGTCATCATCATCGTTGTTGTTTCATCACTGTTGACACTGTCATCGTCATTGTTATTGTTGTCTTTGCAGTTGTCACTGTCATCGTCATCATTGTTGTTTCTTCGCTGTTGTCACTGTCATCATCATTGTTACTGTTGTAATTGTGTAATGTATGCATGTGTGTTGTGTGTGCAGGTCACAAGTGGCGAGTATGGACCACAACGGGGTCAGAAGCGAACCAGGGCACCAGTAGCCCCATGGTGCTAGTTCTGTACGGGGACAAGGGACACACAGAACCACTGCAGATTGGTCGCACCTCACAGCTGACCTTCCGCTTCACTGAAGGACAGACCCAGGACTTTGAGGTTTCTGCTCTTTTTGGTGTTGTTGTTTTGAGAAATAATGCTTGGAGAGAGACTGTGGTTTGCTTTTGTTCTTTGTACAAAAGTATTGTTATTTTTCAGCATGGCAAATGTAGGCATGTTGGAAAATAGAGTCTGTAAGCTCAAACATTTTTCAGCATGCACACACACACACACTTTCCATTTCTTTCAAACACTCACACTCTGACACTTACTGAACACAATCACACATTCACTCTAACTGGCCAAGATTCAAACCTAGCACCCTTCGCCTTGAAGTTTCTGTGTGAAAAAGACTCACCAGCACCAAATATTTTAGAGAGCATCCAAGCTTCGGTTCACATCACAGCAACATAGTGGACTTGTTCACTTCAAACTGGGTCAGGGAGTAAAGGTTAGTCATTGTTCCATTGGTGGGAAACTTGACTGCAGCTGTCAAGCTTTGTGACAATGTGAAAAACGGTCCATTTAACATGACCCCTGGAAGTTGCCTTTGGTGGTGAAAGAGTTAAAAGTCAGCCACTATAAGTTGGTTAAAACAAATGTCCATGTTGATGTAACCACTGTGCCATGACAAGTGTCCATATTGATGTAACCACTGTGACGTGACAGGTGTCCATGTTGATGTAACCCCTGTGACATGAAAAGTGTCCATGTTGATGTAACCACTGTGACATGACAAGTGTCCATGTTGATGTAACCACTGTGCCATGACAAGTGTCCATGTTGATGTAACCACTGTGCCATGACAAGTGTCCATGTTGATGTAACCACTGTGACATGACAAGTGTCCATGTTGATGTAACCACTGTTCCATGAAAAGTGTCCATGTTGAGGTAACCACTGTGCCATGACAAGTGTCCATATTGATATAACTGTGCCATGACAAGTGTCCATGTGGATGTGATGGTTCAGGTGGAGACACAGGTGGATGTGGGCAAGGTGTACAAGGTCCGAGTGGGGTTCCCTGATGAAGGCCACGATCTGATCTGGTACTCCGACTTCGCTCAGGGCCCGTCCTGGTTCCTGGAAAGGGTCAGTCCCCAGTGTTCCCTTGGGTGTTTCTGGTGCCTTTGAAGTCTTTGTCACTCACACAGCGTCATAACATACACAGCATTTGTGCCTTCTGAAAATTGTTTGCTGAGAAATTTCTGTTTTTGGTCACTCTTTTTATTCTTCTGTATTTTTTTCTTTCTGTCACCACATTTCTGATTGTTACACTCACATATTCACAGATGTACATGTGTTCTGTCTGTCCTGTCTATGTCCTCTGTGTGTGTGTGTGTTTGTGTGTGTGTGTGTGTGTGTGTGTGTGTGTCCCTCTCTCTGGCTTGTTTTTGTCTTGTTTATTTTATACTATTTTTTTCTTCTCAAATATGTTTTTTCTGACACCCTTTCATGAGGGGCAATGGCCTATATGAATAAACCATTCATTCATTCATTCTGTCTCCATCTCTCTACAAGTTTCTCTCATTCTCTGTCTCTGACATTGATTTCCTGGGACAGGAACAACAGGTAGGGCAGGCTGTTCTCAGTACATCTCTTGTTTTACGTTATGGCCAAAACGTAAGTTGTAACGACTGATATTCCAGCTGTTTGGATGTGGTGGTCATGTATATGACAAATTAAAACAAAATCTTTTAAGCATGTTTCAACAGATCATTCACACATTTTTCTCATTCTTTCAATTGACTTTTTACATTTCTATGTATACATTTAGAGACCGCTGTTTTTTTTAAAGCACCTAGTTCTTTACCTGACCAAAATGCTAATTGCAGATTAAGGATAAAGAACCAAATTCTGACCCCCCATACACTGATTACAGATCAAGGTGGAAGAGGTGAGCAGTAGTCAGCAGTACGTGTTTGAAGCCCACAAGTGGCTGCGTATCGACGAGCACAGCGACCACTGGAGAGAGTTCCCTGTCCACCAGAGAGACGAGAAAGACATGCTGCCCCGTGAGTGCATCTCCCTCCACACCACATGTGTGGCTGCTTCTGTTCTCCCTGCATCCTAGTTCTCCCCAGTGCTGCTGCTTTCAGTGCTGTTTCTGCTTGCTGGCTTTAGCTCAATATTATATCTTAGATTTGAACAGTAAATTTCTGAATCAAAAGTATTATTTGAATCATTGAACAGTTGAATCATAATTGTTATCTCTTGAAACCTTACCTTTAGGCTGTGACAGATGAAAAAAAAAAGGAAAAAAATCGCCCAGAAGTGTGTTCAAACCTTGTTAAAAAAAAATTACATAAAACATTTTGTCAATAAATGTTGAAAAGCAAAAGACTAAGATATAAATTAAATATTAAAAAAAAAGTGGGAGGTTGGTCAGCATTAGACACCAAGAGTACTGGTCAGGCACAGGAAGAAAAATATATTTCATGTCATCTTTGTATTCCTTGGGACTTGTGCTCCAGATGGTCAGTGGACACAACAATTTTGTCTGATTCTATATTCTTGAACTGTACACAGCTTTTAGTGTTTGATATGGTTGCTGTTGAAAGTGTTTGACATGTATTTCTGTGTTGTGTTTCCTTGTCCAGTCCATGACTACTGTGTGGAGGTGTTCACCGGGGACAAGTTTGGTGCCGGCACTGACGCCAATGTCTACCTGCAGATCTTTGGTGACCGTGGGGACACCGGCAAACGTCACCTGCATGGCACCAGGACTGGCGGCAAAATGTTTGAAAACAGCATGGTGAGAAATAGTTGTTGTGTGTGATGTTGTGTGGGGTGGTGCACACGTGCCAACATTCCAGAATAGTTGTATTTAATACAAAGTACATAAAAATTGATGACCATTACAGCCACTGATGTGTTATGGGAAAATGACAACCACAAAGAAAAACCAGAGCCCTTTTTTGTTGTATGGGGTTGTATTGGGTTAGCATGTATCATGCTGTGTTTCTTGTATGATGCTGTGCTGGAAAAACCAGTTTGTTTCTGTAACTAGGATGTTGGTCATCAGAAACATAGGATGTGGGGTCATCAGAAACATAGGATGTGGGGTCATCGGATGTGGGGTCATCAGAAACATAGGATGTGGGGTCGTCCGAAACATAGGATGTGGGGTCGTCAGAAACAGGAGGGTGTGGGGTCATCAGAAACATAGGAGGGTGTGGGGTCATCAGAAACAGGAGGGTGTGGGGTCATCAGAAACATAGGATGTGGGGTCATCCGAAACATAGGATGTGGGGACATCAGAAACATAGGAGGGTGTGGGGTCATCCGAAACATAGGATGTGGGGTCATCCGAAACATAGGAGGGTGTGGGGTCATCAGAAACATAGGAGGGTGTGGGGTCATCAGAAACATAGGGTGTGGGGTCATCAGAAACATAGGATGCAGGGTCATCAGAAACATAGGAGGGGGTGTGGTCATCAGAAACATAGGATGTAGGGTCATCAGAAACATAGGAGGGTGTGGGGTCATCAGAAACATAGGGTGTGGGGTCATCAGAAACATAGGATGCAGGGTCATCAGAAACATAGGAGGGGGTGTGGTCATCAGAAACATAGGATGTAGGGTCATCAGAAACATAGGAGGGTGTGGGGTCATCAGAAACATAGGGTGTGGGGTCATCAGAAACATAGGATGCAGGGTCATCAGAAACATAGGAGGGGGTGTGGTCATCAGAAACATAGGATGTAGGGTCATCAGAAACATAGGAGGGTGTGGGGTCATCAGAAACATAGGGTGTGGGGTCATCAGAAACATAGGATGCAGGGTCATCAGAAACATAGGAGGGGGTGTGGTCATCAGAAACATAGGATGTAGGGTCATCAGAAACATAGGAGGGTGTGGGGTCATCAGAAACATAGGGTGTGGGGTCATCAGAAACATAGGATGCAGGGTCATCAGAAACATAGGAGGGGGTGTGGTCATCAGAAACATAGGATGTAGGGTCATCAGAAACATAGGAGGGTGTGGGGTCATCAGAAACATAGGGTGTGGGGTCATCAGAAACATAGGATGCAGGGTCATCAGAAACATAGGAGGGGGTGTGGTCATCAGAAACATAGGATGTAGGGTCATCAGAAACATAGGAGGGTGTGGGGTCATCAGAAACATAGGGTGTGGGGTCATCAGAAACATAGGATGCAGGGTCATCAGAAACATAGGAGGGGGTGTGGTCATCAGAAACACAGGATGTGGGGTCATCAGAAACATAGGAGGGGGTGTGGTCATCAGAAACACAGGATGTGGGGTCATCAGAAACATAGGATGTTGGTCATCAGAAACATAGGGTGTTGGTCATCAGAAACATAGGGTGTGGGGTCATCAGAAACATAGGATGCAGGGTCATCAGAAACATAGGGTGTTGGTCATCAGAAACATAGGGTGTGGGGTCATCAGAAACATAGGATGCAGGGTCATCAGAAACATAGGAGGGGGTGTGGTCATCAGAAACACAGGATGTGGGGTCATCAGAAACATAGGAGGGGGTGTGGTCATCAGAAACACAGGATGTGGGGTCATCAGAAACATAGGATGTTGGTCATCAGAAACATAGGGTGTTGGTCATCAGAAACATAGGGTGTGGGGTCATCAGAAACATAGGATGCAGGGTCATCAGAAACATAGGGTGTTGGTCATCAGAAACATAGGGTGTGGGGTCATCAGAAACATAGGATGCAGGGTCATCAGAAACATAGGAGGGGGTGTGGTCATCAGAAACACAGGATGTGGGGTCATCAGAAACACAGGATGTGGGGTCATCAGAAACACAGGATGTGGGTTCATCAGAAACATAGGATATTGGTCATCAGAAACATAGGATATTGGTCATCAGAAACACAGGATGTGGGGTCATCAGAAACACAGGATGTGGGGTCATCAGAAACACAGGATGTGGGTTCATCAGAAACATAGGATATTGGTCATCAGAAACATAGGATATTGGTCATCAGAAACACAGGATGTGGGGTCATCAGAAACACAGGATGTGGGGTCATCAGAAACACAGGATGTGGGTTCATCAGAAACATAGGATATTGGTCATCAGAAACATAGGATATTGGTCATCAGAAACACAGGATGTGGGGTCATCAGAAACACAGGATGTGGGGTCATCAGAAACACAGGATGTGGGTTCATCAGAAACATAGGATATTGGTCATCAGAAACATAGGATATTGGTCATCAGAAACACAGGATATTGGTCATCAGAAACACAGGATGTGGGGTCATCAGAAACACAGGATGTGGGTTCATCAGAAACATAGGATATTGGTCATCAGAAACACAGGATGTGGGGTCATCAGAAACATAGGATATTGGTCATCAGAAACACAGGATGTGGGGTCATCAGAAACACAGGATGTAGGGTCATCAGAAACACAGGATGTGGGGTCAGAAACATAGGATGTGGGGTCATCAGAAACACAGGGTGTAGGGTCATCAGAAACACAGGATGTGGGGTCATCAGAAACATAGGGTGTGGGGTCATCAGAAACATAGGGTATGGGGTCATCAGAAACGTAGGTTGTGGGGTAGTCAGAAGCAAAGGATGTTGGGTCATCAGAAACATGTGATGTTGTACTTAAATGTGTACAGTGCACAGTGAGTGACCATCCCTCGCTGTGTGCAGCGTGACGTGTTTCTACTGGAGGCAGTGGACCTGGGCTCTCTGCACAAAGTGGTCGTTAGTCACGACGGCCTGGGGGCGGGGTCTGGCTGGTTTCTGGACACCATCACTGTCAAACTGTCAGAGAGGGCAACAGAGAAATACGTCTTCAACTGTGGAAGGTAAGCAAAAGAACAGATACTACGTGTATTTTTTTTCTTTTCTTTTTTTTCTTAATGAGAAA
>JAAQRG010038585.1:0-26458 GCA_011634625.1 Babylonia areolata
ATCAGTTTGCAGACGCAGCTGGTCAGTGCAATTGGGCGGTAGTTGGAGGGGTTCGAGGGGTCTTTTCCCGGTTTCGGCAGTGGGATTATGAGGGCTTTCCGTCAGGAGGGTGGAAAGAAACCTGTGACCCAGATGTGGTTATAAACTTTAAGCAGGGTGTCCAGACAGGTTTGGGGAAGGTGCTTTAGGAGTTTATAATGGACTTCGTCCATTCCTGGACAGGAATCCGTACAGGTCTGAAGGGCAGATTTAAGTTAGTTCATTGTGAAAGGAAGGTTGTAATTCTCTGTGTTGTCGGAAAAGAAGTTACATGGTGTTTTTTCTGACAGGTTTTTGGTTTTAAGAAAGCGAGCAGATTTGTTAGCAGATCTCGAGTTCTGTTCTATTGTGGAGGCCAGCAAATTGGCAACTGCTTTCTTCTCTGTGACCAGAGCGTCTGAAAGTTTAAGATGGTGGAAGGTCGGGCATGCGTTTTTGCCCTTAATTCTTTTTAAAACCCTCCACACTTTCTTCTTGGGTGTGTTGGAGGTTAAGGAAGAGCAGAAATCTCTCCAAGACTTCCTCTGGCTCTTTTAAAAAACATACCTGGCTTTCGCCCTCAGCTGTTGATGGGTTCGAACGCTATCGGACTCCGGTCTCCGAAAGACGCGTCGCTGCGCTCTCTTCCGAGACTTGCGGGCCTCCCGACATTCCGCGTTGAACCAGGGCGTTCTAGGGACCTGAGGCTTGGCGGTAGACGATGGGACTGCTGCTTTGGCGCAATCTAAAACGATCCGAGTCAGAGCGTCAGCAGGGTCCTTGCTTTTCAATACTGTTTCTTCCTGCAGCCCCGCTCTTATCTTGGTGGTAAAAAAACTCCAGTCTGCTTTGTCGTAGTACAGGCGGTCAGGCAGAGAGTCACCTTCTCCATCTGTGGGGCGGAGGACAACAGGAAAGTGGTCACTCCCGTGCAGATCGTCGTGCACTTTCCACTCGTAGTCCAGGACCAACGATGGATCGCAGACCGACAGATCTAAACACGAGAGCTTTCCAGAGGACAGATGCAGGTAAGTGGGAGACTTGTTGTTAAGACAGCACAAGTCCATGTTAGAGAGAAGGTTTTCTAAGAGAAGACCTCGGGCTGATGTCATCTCACTTCCCCAGAGCGGGGAGTGTCCGTTGGAAGTCACCCAAACAGTAAAAACGTGGACGTGGGAGCTGGTCACCAGGATCATGAGGTCCTGCCTCAGAACATGGACGGAAGGGGGAAGGTAGAGAGAGCAGACAGTGATGGTTTTCTCGAGCGTGACTCTGACTGCCACCGCCTGTAAAGGGGTGCTTCAAAGAACTGTACTGTATAAAAGGGACTTTCGAATAAAAAGAGCGACACCTCCCGTCAACCCCTCTTGCTTCGGTTGAGCGGGTTTAAAAACGGAGTTAAAACCAGAGAGAGATAAAACCTTGCCATCTCTTTGCAGAGTCTCCTGCAGTGCCAGCACTGAAGGTTTCAAAGCACGACAAAGCAGCTGGAGTTCCTGGAAGTTGGCATAGAATCCCCGGATATTCCAGTGGATCACTGCCATTAAAAAGGTTTTTAAAAAAAAAAAAAAAGCAGCAGCCTATTCCATCGCTACCCCCTGCTCCTCCACTTGCGGTGGCTCAAGGTCCGCCAGGATGGAATATTTGTTCTTTGACATAAATTTTTCGGGTTCCGACCGGGTCGGAATATCCACCACCTCGGCCCCTCCCGATCCCGCCATGGCCGCAGCCCTCCCCTCCTTGAGTTTTGGAGGTGCGGGGGGCTTCCGGCCACTTCCGCCAGCCCGAGGGCCAGGCAGACGAGAGGCGGGGCGAGGGGGGCCGGGGGGTGGGGCGGGGCGGGAGGCGGACAACGTGCCTCCGCCCGAGGCTTTTCTCTCCCGCCCAGCAGCCCCTGAGGACTGCCGCGCAGGATGGGAAGGGGTGGACACAGCGCCTCCACCCAAGGCCAACTGTTCCGACGAGGCTGTTAAGTCGTCCGTCTGCGTTCCTGTGGACGTCGTCTGGACCGCGACGTCCACCGTCCTGGATCTGACGACAGAGGCATACGACGCCTTAGGCGACGCGGCCTCCACCTGTTTCCTTGCCTCAAAGAAGGAAATTTTCTGTTCTGTCTTGACTTTCTGAATTTGTTTTTCTTTCTTCCAGGCGGGGCAGTCCTTCGATGAGGACGGGTGGCCACCTCCGCAGTTCGCACACAGGGCTGCACTGACGCAATCGCCCTGGTGCGCCGCCTTCGAACAGGTGCCACACGCCTCTTCCTCCTTACATCTGTCTCTCACGTGTCCGAATTTCTGACACTTAAAGCATCTCAGAGGGGACGGTACGTACAGGCTGACATTAACTAGCAGGTATCCGACCCGAATGTCCTTGGGGACATCCGGGCAGCAGAAGGTGAGGAAGAAAGTGTTGGTCGGGACTCTGTCCGACCCCTTCCTCACCGTCACCCTGTACACATCGGTCACTCCCTGAGAGGACAGTTCGCTCTTGATCTCGGCCTCGGACACACCTTTCAACTCCGGGCATCTGATGACTCCCTTTGAGCAGTTGAGACCTTTGTGAGGGGAGATCTTCACTGCCCTATCCACGAAAGTGGTCGCCTTGAGAAGGAGCTGTGTCTGTCTTTTGGATTCTGTCTGTACTAAAAACGCTCCGCTCCTCAGCCTCTTGATGGATCTGAGCGATCCTGCCAGGCACTGAAAGCCCTTCTGGACAGCGAAGGGGCTGAGAGCCGACAAGGGCTTGTCGTCATCAGCGCCCTCCATCACTAGCCACGATGGCCAAAAACCAGAGGTCTCGACGACCTCTGACTCAGAGTCTGAGTCGTCCGTTCCCTGTCGTCGTCTTTTTCCGAGTTTGGGGGGGTGTATTTGTTTAGGATTCATGTTGAAAGAAAAATGTGAATTCATCCCTCCCTTACCCACCCACCATGGGGTCCAACTTAGGGGCCAGGGTCAAGGGAACACCAGCTTGACCCCTTCCAGGTTTCGGGAGGGATATACAACCAGCAGCCCAGCTCCAATGTGCTCCCCCCCGATCATGCCCAGCTCCCGGGGACAGAGAGCCGAGCACTACGGGGGTTACCTTCGTCAGCCACTAAACTGCCAGTCTTGACCCAGCCCCACGAAGGGGTAGCCGATTGACACACACAGGCCAATGTGTGCCGCCTGTCTTAGGAGAGGTCCGAGCCAAAGGGATGTGTTGAGAGCAGCGTGCTCTCTCAATCCCCAGGATCTCATTCCCCTCCATCACAGGTCGCGCCGCACGGCAAACACGGCGGGCCTAAAGAAGGCCGCAGAGAAAAAAAAGAATGTGGAAAAGAAGGTTTGATGGGGAGCTGAGGACAGACAAGAGGCGGTAAAAAGAAGAACAAAGAATAGCGAAAGGGACAGTGGGTCACATTTAGTTTGGGCCTCACTCACGACCTGTTCGGCATGGGAAGCCCTATCAGGGGCATCAGTACAAAACCACCACTTAGTCAGCCCTAACAGCTACGATGGCTATGTAGGCTGTCAATTAAGACCTGGGACCAGAGCACCAAACCCCAAGAAGCACTGATGCCCCCGCCGACATAGCTCGCTCGATCACTGGCCACTAAGCCTCCCGACCACGACAAGGTAGTGACCCTCCCGGGAGTGGGTCAGGAGAACACCAGCCTGACCCCCTCCAGGTTTCGGGAGGAGGTGAAAAGTTGGGCAGATGTTTTTGCCCTTAATTTTTTTTAAAACCCTCCACACTTTCTTCTTGGGTTTGTTGGAGGTTAAGGAAGAGCAAAAATATCTCCGTGATTTTCTCTGGCTCTTTTTAAAAACATACCTGGCTTTCACCCTCAGCTGTTGATGGATTCAAACGCTATCGGTCTCCGGTCTCTGAAAGACACGTCGTTACGCTCTCTTCGGAGACTTATGGGCCTCCCGACATTCCACGTTGAACCGGGGCGTTCTTGGCATCTGAGGCTTGGAGGTAGATGAAATGAAATGAAATTATGGTGCTTAGAGCCTCGCCGACCACTAAGGCCATCTCAAGGCTATCGCCGCGTCAATTACTACTACAAGGCTAAAAAAACCAACCAATTAAAACGAGTCACCACTTCAAACTTTCCACTCCAAAGTTAAAAAAAAACTTCCATAGTTTAAAACCTTCAAATCTGGTTAAAAAGGTTCACTTCTTTTAAGAAGTCCATCAGCGCCCACGGAGGGACATCACGAAACAAAGTCTTCAAAGAAAACGCCGTGTAATGTCTGCGTCTAACGTCATGCAGATCCCAACAGTCAAGGAGCACGTGTTTCACGGTGAGAGGCTCGTCACAGGGAACGCATCGAGGGGCCTCCTCCCCCTTCAACAAGTAAGAATGAGTAAAAAAAAGTGTGCCCCGTACGCAGTCTGCACAGCACAGATTCCTCCTTTCTGTTCTTCACCCCCGAAGGGAGGGTCTCCCCTAGGTCCGGACGGATCTGGAAGAGCTTGTTGTCCATCTGGGTGTTCCACTTCTCTTGCCAAAGATCCTTAACGTAAGTACTGACCTTCCGCTTCATGTCTGTATAGGGTACCAAGGATCTGGACAATTCATTCTTTACAGCGTTCCTGGCCAGCAGGTCCGCCCTTTCGTTACCACGAATGCCAACATGTCCGGGAACCCAGGCCAACACAACCTCGTATCCTTTCTTCGTTGCGAGAGTAAAAGTTTCATAAAATTCCAGCAGTTTGGGATGAGTGATATTCCTGCAGGCGATCGCCTCCAGGGCTGATAAGGAGTCGGAAAAGATCATGAATCTCTTCTGTTTGGAAGAGAGAACCATTTTTAAACCCAGGACCAGTGCGGTCAGTTCCGCGGTGTATACCGAGCTGTCAGACAGGATGTGTTCCGTTGAGGGCCGGTCAGGAAAGGCGGGACAGAACGCAGATGCGGCGACTCCGTCCTCCGACTTGGAACCGTCAGTGAAGATGCCTTGAAAGGTGGGGAATTTGTGGCACAGTTCCGAAAAGTAGGTTCTGTAGGCCAGAGAACTGGTGGTGTCCTTACGGTACGAGGCCAGATCGAATCGGACCTCAGGTGTTGTAAAGGTCCACGGGGGGCTGTCAGGGAACTTAGAGAAATCTGAGATGCCACAGACATCCAGATCGGCATTTTCCAAGTGCGGCTGAATGCGGAGTCCGAGAGGAGGTATGCAGTTTGGGTTGTCTGTAAATTTCTTATCGAAAGGGTTGTTGAATACAGCATCGTAAGCAGGGTTTGTAGGTTCCGAAAACAATTTCAAATAATAGTTCAGGGTCAGCTTCAGTCTGCGGTTGGAAAGAGGTGGTTCCCCCGCCTCTGCGTACAGGCTGTGCACAGGGGTGGTGCGGAAAGCACCCAAGCTGAGACGGAGCCCTTGGTGGTGTACAGGGTCCAACAGTTTCAGGTAGGACGGTCTGGCCGAGCCGTATACAACACTTCCATAATCCAGTTTGGACCTGACCAGGGCTCTGTAGAGGTGCAAGAGAGTCCTCTTATCAGCACCCCAGTTCGTGTGTGCCACAACTCGGATGATGTTCAGGGCTTTTAGGCAAGATATTTTCAGCTGTTTAATGTGGCTGAGAAAATTCAGCTTCTGATCGAAGACGACCCCTAGAAATCTGACTTCCTTGACCGCCGGGATGGTGGATGTTCCCAGACGGATTTCAGGGTCCTGATAGAATTGGCGAAAATTATGAAAGTGGATGCATTCAGTTTTGGAGGACGAAAATGTGAAGCCATTCTCCTCTGCCCAACACTGGATTTTGTTGACGCAGAGCTGAAGCCGTCGCTGGATGCTGGCGTACGTGCTGCCGGTTGCATATAAGGCAAAATCATCCACAAACAGCGAGCTGTCCGATCCTTTCTAAACGGATTGAACGATGTCATTAATTTTGATGCTGAACAGAGCCGGCGACAGGATGCTCCCCTGCAGGACACCCAGCTCCTGCTCGTGAATGTCGGACAGGGTGGTGCCGACTCTCACCTGGAATTGTCTGTCTTGTAAAAAATTGTGGATAAACTGAGGCAGGTGTCCTCGGAAGCCGAGCTTGTGCAAGTCGGAAAGAATACCAAATTTCCACGTGGTATCGTAAGCTTTCTCCAGGTAAAAAAATATGGCCACCACATGTTGTTTGTTGACAAAAGCATTTCTTATCGTGGTTTCCAGACGAACCAGATGGTCAACGGTAGAGCGATGCTTGCGGAAACCGCACTGTTCCTTCGCCAGAAGGCCGTCGGTCTCTAGTTTCCACATCAGTCTACCGTTGACCATCTTCTCCATCAGTTTGCAGACGCAGCTGGTCAGTGCAATTGGGCGGTAGTTGGAGGGGTTCGAGGGGTCTTTTCCCGGTTTCGGCAGCGGGATTATGAGGGCTTTCCGCCAGGAGGGTGGAAAGAAGCCTGTGACACAGATGTGGTTATAAACTTTAAGCAGGGTGTCCAGACAGGTTTGGGGAAGGTGCTTTAGGAGTTTATAATGGACTTCGTCCATTCCTGGACAGGAATCCGTACAGGTCTGAAGGGCAGATTTAAGTTCGTTCATTGTGAAAGGAAGGTTGTAATTCTCTGTGTTGTCGGAAAAGAAGTTACATGGTGTTTTTTCTGACAGGTTTTTGGTTTTAAGAAAGCGAGCAGATTTGTTAGCAGATCTCGAGTTCTGTTCTATTGTGGAGGCCAGCAAATTGGCAACTGCTTTCTTCTCTGTGACCAGAGCGTCTGAAAGTTTAAGATGGTGGAAGGTCGGGCATGCGTTTTTGCCCTTAATTCTTTTTAAAACCCTCCACACTTTCTTCTTGGGTGTGTTGGAGGTTAAGGAAGAGCAGAAATCTCTCCAAGACTTCCTCTGGCTCTTTTTAAAAACATACCTGGCTTTCGCCCTCAGCTGTTGATGGGTTCGAGCGCTATCGGACTCCGGTCTCCGAAAGACGCGTCGCTGCGCTCTCTTCCGAGACTTGCGGGCCTCCCGACATTCCGCGTTGAACCAGGGCGTTCTAGGGACCTGAGGCTTGGAGGTAGACGATGGGACTGCTGCTTTGGCGCAATCTAAAACGATCCGAGTCAGAGCGTCAGCAGGGTCCTTGCTTTTCAATACTTTTTCTTCCTGCAGCTCCGCTCTTATCTTGGTGGTAAAAAAACTCCAGTCTGCTTTGTCGTAGTACAGGCGGTCAGGCAGAGAGTCACCTTCTCCATCTGTGGGGCGGAGGATGACAGGAAAGTGGTCACTCCCGTGCAGATCGTCGTGCACTTTCCACTCGTAGTCAAGGACCAACGATGGATCGCAGACCGACAGATCTAAACACGAGAGCTTTCCAGAGGACAGATGCAGGTAAGTGGGAGACTTGTCGTTAAGACAGCACAAGTCCATGTTAGAGAGAAGGTTTTCTAAGAGAAGACCTCGGGCTGATGTCATCTCACTTCCCCAGAGCGGGGAGTGTCCGTTGAAGTCGCCCAACAGTAAAAACGGACGTGGGAGCTGGTCGACCAGGTTCAGGAGGTCCTGCCTCAGAACACGGACGGAAGGGGGAAGGTAGAGAGAGCAGACAGTGATGGTTTTCTCGAGCGTGACTCTGACTGCCACCGCCTGTAAAGGGGTGCTTAAAAGAACTGTACTGTATAAAAGGGACTTTCGAATAAAAAGAACGACACCTCCCGTCAACCCCTCTTGCTTCGGTTGAGCGGGTTTAAAAACGGAGTTAAAACCAGAGAGAGATAAAACCTTGCCATCTCTTTGCAGAGTCTCCTGCAGTGCCAGCACTGAAGGTTTCAAAGCACGACAAAGCAGCTGGAGTTCCTGGAAGTTGGCATAGAATCCCCGGATATTCCAGTGGATCACTGCCATTAAAAAGGTTTTTTTAAAAAAAAAATAAAGCAGCAGCCTATTCCATCGCTACCCCCTGCTCCTCCACTTGCGGTGGCTCAAGGTCCGCCAGGATGGAATATTTGTTCTTTGACATAAATCTTTCGGGTTCCGACCGGGTCGGAATATCCACCACCTCGGCCCCTCCCGATCCCGCCGTGGCCGCAGCCCTCCCCTCCTTGAGTTTTGGAGGTGCGGGGGGCTTCCGGCCACTTCCGCCAGCCCGAGGGCCAGGCAGACGAGAGGCGGGGCGAGGGGGCCCGGGAGGTGGGGTGGGGCGGGAGGCGGACAACGTGCCTCCGCCCGAGGCTTTTCTCTCCCGCCCAGCAGCCCCTGAGGACTGCCGCGCAGGATGGGAAGGGGTGGACACAGCGCCTCCACCCAAGGCCAACGGTTCCGACGAGGCGGTCAAGTCGTCCGTCTGCGTTCCTGTGGACGTCGTCTGGACTGCGACGTCCACCGTCCCGGATCTGACGACAGAGGCATACGACGTCCTAGGCGACGCGGCCTCCACCTGTTTCCTTGCCTCAAATAAGGAAATTTTCTGTTCTGTCTTGACTTTCTGAATTTGTTTTTCTTTCTTCCAGGCGGGGCAGTCCTTCGATGAGGACGGGTGGCCACCTCCGCAGTTCGCACACAGGGCTGCACTGACGCAATCGCCCTGGTGCGCCGCCTTCGAACAGGTGCCACACGCCTCTTCCTCCTTACATCGGTCTCTCACGTGTCCGAATTTCTGACACTTAAAGCATCTCAGAGGGGACGGTACGTACAGACTTACATTAACTAGCAGGTATCCGACCCGAATGTCCTTAGGGACATCCGGGCAGCAGAAGGTGAGGAAGAAAGTGTTGGTCGGGACTCTGTCCGACCCCTTCCTCACCGTCACCCTGTACACATCGGTCACTCCCTGAGAGGACAGTTCGCTCTTGATCTCGGCCTCAGACACACCTTTCAACTCCGGGCATCTGATGACTCCTTTTGAGCAGTTGAGACCTTTGTGAGGGGAAATCTTCACTGCCCTATCCACGAAAGTGGTCGCCTTGAGAAGGAGCTGTGTCTGTCTTTTGGATTCTGTCTGTACTAAAAACGCTCCGCTCCTCAGTCTCTTGATGGATCTGAGCGATCCTGCCAGACACTGAAAGCCCTTCTGGACAGCGAAGGGGCTGAGAGCCGACAAGGGCTTGTCGTCATCAGCGCCCTCCATCACTAGCCACGATGGCCAAAAACCAGAGGTCTCGACGACCTCCGACTCAGAGTCTGAGTCGTCCGTTCCCTGTCGTCGTCTTTTTCCGAGTTTGGGGGGTGTATTTGTTTAGGATTCATGTTGAAAGAAAAATGTGAATTCATCCCTCCCTTACCCACCCACCATGGGGTCCAACTTAGGGGCCAGGGTCAAGGGAACACCAGCTTGACCCCTTCCAGGTTTCGGGAGGGATATACAACCAGCAGCCCAGCTCCAACGTGCTCCCCCGATCATGCCCAGCTCCCGGGGACAGAGAGCCGAGCACTACGGGGGTTACCTTCGTCAGCCACTAAACTGCCAGTCTTGACCCAGCCCCACGAAGGGGTAGCCGATTGACACACACGGGCCAATGTGTGCCGCCTGTCTTAGGAGAGGTCCGAGCCAAAGGGATGTGTTGAGAGCAGCGTGCTCTCTCAATCCCCAGGATCTCATTCCCCTCCATCACAGGTCGCGCCGCACGGCAAACACGGTGGGCCTAAAGAAGGCCGCAGAGAAAAAAGAATGTGGAAAAGAAGGCTTGATGGGGAGCTGAGGACAGAAAAGAGGCGGTAAAAAGAACAAAGAATAGCGAAAGGGACAGTGGGTCACGTTTAGTTTGGGCCTCACTCACGACCTGTTCGGCATGGGAAGCCCTATCAGGGCATCAGTACAAAACCACCACTTATTCAGCCCTAACAGCTACGATGGCTATGTAGGCTGTCAATTAAGACCTGGGACCAGAGCACCAAACCCCAAGAAGCACTGATGCCCCCGCCGACATAGCTCGCTCGATCACTGGCCACTAAGCCTCCCGACCACGACAAGGTAGTGACCCTCCCGGGAGTGGGTCAGGAGAACACCAGCCTGACCCCCTCCAGGTTTCGGGAGGTTGGAGGTAGATGATGGGACTGCTGCTTTGATGCAATCTAAAACGATCTGTGTCAGAGTGTCAGCAGGATCCTTGCTTTGTAAAACTATTTCTTCCTGCAGCTCCGCTCTTAACTTTGTGGTAAAAATTCCCCCGTCAGCTTTGTCACAGTTCAGGCGGTCCGGCAGAGAGTCACCTTCCCCATCTGTGGGGCGGAGGACGACAGGAAAGTGGTCACTCCCGTGCAGATCGTCGTACACTTTCCACTTGTAGTCCAGGACCAACGATGGATCGCAGACCGACAGATCTAAACACAAGAGCTTTCCAGAGGACAGATTAAAGTAAGTGGGTGACTTGTCGTTAAGACAGCACAGGTCCATATCGGAGAGAAGGTTTTCCAAAAGAAGACCTTGAGCTGATGTCACCTCACTTCCCCAGAGCGGGGAGTGGCCATTGAAGTCGCTCAACAGTAGAAACGGTCGTGGGAGCTGGTCGACAAGGTTCATGAGGTCCTGCCTCAGAACACAGATGGAAGGAGGAAGATACAGAGAACAGACAGTGATGGTTTTCTTAAGTGTGACTCTGACTGCCACCGCCTGTAAAGGGGTGCTTAAAGGAACTGTACTGTATAAAAGGGACTTGCGTAAAAAAAGAGCGACACCTCCCGTCAATCCCTCTTGCTTCGGTTGAGCGGGTTTAAAAATGGAGTTAAAACCAGAGAGAGATAAAAACTTGCCATCTCTTTGCAGAGTCTCTTGCAGCGCCAGCACTGAAGGTTTCAAAGCACGACAAAGCAGCTGAAATTCCTGGAGATTGCCGTAAAACCCACAGATGTTCCAATGAATTATTGCCATTAAAAAGGTTAAAAATAAAGCAGCAACCTAATCCATCGCTACCTCCTGCTCCTCTGCTTGTGGTGGCTCAAGGTCGGCCAAGACCGCATATCTATTTTTGGTACTTAAAATCCTGTCCGATTCCAACCAAGCCGGAATATCCAACACTTCGGCTCTCCCTGATCCCGCTGAGGCCACAACCCTCCCCTCCTTGGGTTTTGGAGGTACAGGGGGTTTCTGGGCGCTCCCAACAGCCCGAGGGGCAGGCAGATGCGAGGCGGGACGAGGGGGCCCGGGGGCGGGGGACGGGAGGCGGACACCGTGCCTCCGCCCGAGGCTTTCCGCCCTCGCCCAGCAGCCCCTGAGGACCACTGTACAGGATGGGAAGGGGTGGATACAGTGCCTCCACCCAAGGCCAATGGTTCTACCACAGTAGGTACGTCGTCCGTCTGTGTCCCTGTGGACGTTGTCTGGATTGCAACGTCCACCATCCTGGGTCTGAAGACAGAAGCGTAAGACGTCTTAGGCAATGCAGCCTCCACTTGTTTACGGGCCTCGAAGAACGATATTTTCTTCTCCGTCTTCACCTCTTTCTTTTTCTTTTTTCCAGGTGGGGCAGTCTTTAGAGGAGGACGGATGGCCGCCTCCGCAGTTCACGCAATGGGCTGGGCTGACGCATTCGCCCTGGTGCGCCGCCTTTGAACAGGTGCCACACGCCTCTTCCTCCTTGCAGCGGTCCCGCACGTGTCCGAATTTCTGGCACCTGAAACACCGTAGAGGGGACGTCACGTGCAGACTTACGTTCACCTGCAGGTATCTGACTCGTATGTCCTTGGGGACATTCGGGCAACAGAAGGTGAGGAAAAATGTGTTGGTCGGGACTCTGTCCGACCCCTTCCTTACTGTCACCCTGTAAACATCCGTCACTCCCTGAGAGGACAGCTCGCACTTAATCTCTGCCTCAGATACTCCTCTCAACTCAGGGCATCTGATGACCCCCTTCGAACAGTTCAGTCCTTTGCGAGGGGAAACCTTCACCGCCCTATCCACAAAAGTGGTCGCTTTAAGCAGAAGCTGTGTCTGCCTTTTTGACGCAGTCTCCACCAGAAATGCTCCGCTCCTCAGCCTCTTGACAGACTTCAGTGAGCCTGCTAGACACTGGAAGCCCTTCTGGATGGCGAAGGGGCTGAGAGCCGACAATGGCTTGTCATCTTCAGTGCCCTCCACCACAAGCCACGACGGCCAATATCCAGAGGTCTCACCGACCTCCGAATCAGAGTCCGAATCATCAGTTCCTGGTCTCCTCCTTTTCCCCAGTTTAGGGGGGTGTAATTGGTTAGAAGCCATGGTTTTTTAAATCGTAAATTCATCCCTCCCTTACCCACCCACCATGGGGTCCAACTTAGGGGCCAGAGTCAAAGGAACACCAGCTTGACCCCTTCCAGGTTTCGGGAGGGACATACAACCAACAGTCTAGCTCCAACGCGTTCCCCCCCGATCATGCCCAGCTCCTGGGGACAGAGAACTGAGCACTATGGGGGTTATCATCGTTAGCCTCTAAACTGCCAGTCTTGACCCGACCCCATGTAGGGGTAGCCGATTGACACACACGGGCCAATGTGTGCCGCCTGTCTTAGGAGAGGTCCGAGCCAAAGGGATGTGTTGAGAGCAACGTGCTCTCTCAATCTCCAGGATCTCATTCCCCTCCATCACAGGTTGCGCCGCACGGCAGACACGGCGGGCCTGAAGAAGGCTGCAGAGAAAAAAGAATGTGGAAAAGAAGACTTGATGGGGAGCTGAGGACAGAAAAGAGGTGGTAAAAAGAAGAAGAGAGATAGGGAAAGGGACATTGGGTCACTTTTAGTTTGAGCCTCACTCACGACCTGTTCGACATGGGAAGCCCTATAAGGGGCATCAGTACAAAAAAAAACCCACAAAACCGCCACTTATTCAACCTGAACAGCTACAATGACTATGTGGGCTGTCAATTAAGACCTGGGACTAGAGCAGTAAACCCCCAGAAGCACTGATGCCCCCGCTGACATAGCTCGCTCGATCACTGGCCACTAAGCCTCCCGACCAGGACAAGGTAGTGACCCCCTGGGAGGCAACATAATGTAGGAGAACAGGATGCCTGTTGGAATTGTCCTGTCACCACACAATACCAACATAATGTAGGAGAACAGGATTCCTGTCAGAGTTGTCCTGTCACCACACAATACCAACATAATGTAGGAGAACAGGATGTCTGTCTGAGTTGTCCTGTCACCACTCAATACCAACATAATGTAGGAGAACAGGATGCCTGTCTGAGTTGTCCTGTCACCACTCAATACCAACATAATGTAGGAGAACAGGATGCCTGTCAGAGTTGTCCTGTCACCACACAATACCAACGTAATGTAGGAGAACAGGATGCTTGTCAGAGTTGTCCTGCTACTACACAAAACCAACGTAATGTAGAACAGGATGCTTGTCAGAGTTGTCCTGCTACTACACAAAACCAACACAGTGTACAGGACGTCACCACAAAACACAAACATATTGCAGGAGAACAGGACGTCATCATGCATCGTATAGAGCAGGACGTTATCATATAATACCAACATAGTGTAGAAGAACAGGATGTCCCCACACAACACCAACATAGTGTCATCATACAACACCAACAATAGTGTAGAACAGGACGTCATTATACAATACTAACAAAGTGTAGGATGACAAGACATCATCATACAACACCAACATTGTGTTTGAAAACAGGACGTCACCACACAATATAGTGCAGTCAGTATCTTTTTCTATCAAGCTCTAATGCAACACTGGGCCACAGACACCAAACGAAAACAATTTTGACTGAAAATACTGGAATTAATTGCGATGCAGTGAAATTCCAACCACTTGATTTCATGAAAATTTTATTTGACTAAGATTTAAAATAAGAACAACAGTAGTTATACAAAGGAATTTTAACAAATTTATCATGTGTTTACAGTAAAATGTATCAACAACCATCATGCAAAAGTACAAGGAGAAGTCTTTGTATTTGGGGAAGTAGTGCACGTTTTTGTGCACTTAGGTGAAAACCAAGAGTTTTTGCTTGGCACACAGGAACGCCAAAATTGTTAAAAATGTTCGGCAGGCAAAGGGTTAATTCTTGTCACCTGACAGTGTCTGCATACCTTTTTGTTGCTGTAGGGTCTTTTATGCACGCTAAATGCATGCTGCACATGGGACCTCGGTTCATCATCTCATCCAAAAACTAGCGTCCAATCACTCAAGGTCTTGTGGAGAGGGAGAAAATTTTGGTGAGAGTGGGAACTGATCCCACATGCTCAGATTCTCTCGCTTCCTTCACAAATGTGTTATCACTAGGCCACCACTCCAAATGTAAAACACAGTATAATACAAGGCAATGAAAGACAAATGCTCATTTAAATAGAAGTACTGTAGCATGCTGTGAGACTTTCAGTTGTTAAACCAGGTGGGTGTCAAGCTGCTGTCCCTGGGCAGAGTGCCTTGCACAGTGCAACACCATCCACTCTGTTTCATTTCCTGCCTGTCCACAAAATCTGTTTCTCTAGCATACAGATTTTTCCTGCAGTTTTGCCAGTGACCATTCTCATTGCCGGGGGTTCTTTTACAGGGTCAAGTGAAAGCCACACAGTGGATTTTATCATCTAGTCATGAAAAGCACCTAGACACCCGCCAAACTCTCATGGAAAGGGCAGAAAGAAATGCCAGTCCATGTGTGAACGGAAGTTGAGACCCTTGGTTCCTAGCTGTTGGCACTACACCAGGAAACTGTTCAACTTAGTTCATCTTCTGTGTTGTCTGAATGCTGTCACTCCACTGCCTCTCCTCCCAGCTTCTCCACACACAACCACACCCAGTCTGTGTGTCAGTGAAGTGTCACAACTCACAGGGACCTGTCTGTGTCAGGTCACCCACCAAGACAGGACTGGCCCTGCCACAGTCACTGTGGTGGTGATCTGATTCAACACATGCAAGACAGTGTTTATGAAGTCTCCTACTGACCATAGTAACTGCTTGATGATGGGAGCCAGACTGGGGAATAAGGGAAGGAATGAAGGTGGGAATGTATTTGTATATACCGGGTATGTATGTATGTATGTATGTATGATGGCATACACATGCATGCACACACATACATACAGACAAGCATGCATGCACACACACAGGTTGATACATCATTTGAAGACTGACCTGAAGAAATTCCACAGAAATGTGCCATACACAAGGGGGTGGAAGACTGTGAAGTACACATATGTGGTGACATCAATCATGCTGAAACAAACAAAATTTCAGGTAATAAAGACACAAAACTGTCCTACAAATAGGAGTTTGTATTATACTCCATGTTTGGTGATACATATACTTTCCATGTCAAACTGATGCAAACTTGGCCTATCGATTTGCTCTGCATGGCCAAATTTCGCGTAGCTAATAGTGAAAAGATGACCTGTCTTGCCTGGTCCGCTCTTAGCCAATCAAATGACTCTAAAAGCTATAAACGCTGAATCATTCCGTGGCAATCGAGCAAAATGCCCCATGAAATGAAATGAAATGAAATTATGGTGCTTAGAGCCTCGCCGACCACTAAGGCCATCTCAAGGCTATCGCCGCATCAATAACTACTACAAGGATAAAAAAACCCACCAATTAAAACGAGTCACCACTTCAAACTTTCACTCCAAAGTTAAAAGAAAACTTCCATAGTTTAAAACCTTCAAATCTGGTTAAAAAGGTTCACTTCTTTTAAGAAGTCCATCAGCGCCCACGGAGGGACATCATGAAACAAAGTCTTCAAAGAAACCGCCGTGTAATGTCTGCGTCTAACGTCATGCAGATCCCAACAATCAAGGAGCACGTGTTTCACGGTGAGAGGCTCGTCACAGGGAATGCATCGAGGGGCCTCTTCCCCCTTCAACAAGTAAGAATGAGTAAAAAAAAAGTGTGCCCCGCACGCAGTCTGCACAGCACAGACTCCTCCTTTCTGTTCTTCACCCCCGAAGGGAGGGTCTCCCCTAGGTCCGGACGGATCTGGAAGAGCTTGTTGTCCGTCTGGGTGTTTCACTCCTCTTGCCAAAGATCCTTAACGTAAGTGTTGACCTTCCGCTTCATGTCTGTATAGGGTACCAAGGATCTGGACAATTCTTTCTTTACAGCGTTCCTGGCCAGCAGGTCTGCCCTTTCGTTACCATGAATGCCAACATGTCCGGGAACCCAGGCCAACACAACCTCGTATCCTTTCTTCGTTGCGAGAGTAAAAGTTTCATAAAATTCCAGCAGTTTGGGATGAGTGATATTCCTGCAGGCGATCGCCTCCAGGGCTGACAAGGAGTCAGAAAAGATCATGAATCTCTTCTGTTTCGAAGAGAGAACCATTTTTAACCCCAGAACCAGTGCGGTCAGTTCCGCAGTGTACACCGAGCTGTCAGACAGGATATGTTCCGTTGAGGGCTGGTCAGGAAAGGCGGGACAGAACGCAGATGCAGCGACTCCGTCCTCGGACTTGGAACCGTCAGTGAAGATGCCTTGAAAAGTGGGGAATTTGTGGCACAGTTCCGAAAAGTAAGTTCTGTAGGCCAGAGAACTGGTGGTGTCTTTTTGGTATGAGGCCAGATCGAATCGGACCTCAGGTGTTGTAAAGGTCCACGGGGGGCTGTCAGGGAACTTAGAGAAATCTGAGATGCCACCGATATCCAGATCGGCATTTTCCAAGTGCGGCTGAATGCGGAGTCCGAGAGGAGGTATGCAGTTTGGGTTGTCTGTAAATTTCTTATCGAAAGGGTTGTTGAATACAGCGTCGTAAGCAGGGTTTGTAGGTTCAGAGAACAATTTCAAATAATAGTTCAGGGTCAGCTTCAGTCTGCGGTTGGAAAGAGGTGGTTCCCCCGCCTCTGCGTACAGGCTGTGCACAGGGGTGGTGCGGAAAGCACCTAAGCTGAGACGGAGCCCTTGGTGGTGTACAGGGTCCAACAGTTTCAGATAGGACGGTCTGGCCGAGCCGTATACCACACTTCCATAATCCAGTTTGGACCGGACCAGGGCTCTGTAGAGGTGCAAGAGAGTTCTCTTATCAGCACCCCAGTTTGTGTGTGCCACAACTCGGATGATGTTAAGGGCTTTTAGGCAAGATATTTTCAGCTGTTTAATGTGGCTGAGGAAGTTCAGCTTCTGATCGAAGACGACCCCTAAAAATCTGGCTTCCTTGACCGCCGGGATGGTGGATGTTCCCAGACGGATTTCAGGGTCCGGATTGCATATAAGGCAAAATCATCCACGAACAGCGAGCTGTCCGATCCTTTCTGAACGGAATGAACGATGTCATTAATTTTGATGCTGAAAAGAGCCGGCGACAGGATGCTCCCTTGCGGGACACCCAGCTCCTGCTCGTGAATGTCGGACAGGGTGGTGCCGAGTATCACCTGGAATTGTCTGTCTTGTAAAAAATTGTGGATGAACTGAGGCAGGTGTCCTCGGAAGCCGAGCTTGTGCAAGTCCGAGAGAATACCAAACTTCCACGTGGTATCGTAAGCTTTCTCCAAGTCAAAAAATATGGCCACCACATGTTGTTTGTTCACGAAAGCATTTCTTACAGTGGTTTCCAGACGAACCAGATGGTCAACGGTAGAGCGATGCTTGCGGAAACCGCACTTTTCTTTCGCCAGAAGGCCGTCGGTCTCTAGTTTCCACATCAGTCTACCGTTGACCATCTTCTCCATCAGTTTGCAGATGCAGCTGGTCAGTGCAATTGGGCGGTAGTTGGAGGGGTTCGAGGGGTCTTTTCCCAGTTTCGGCAGCGGGATTATGAGGGCTTTCCGCCAGGAGGGTGGAAAGAAGCCTGTGACCCAGATGTGGTTATAAACTTTAAGCAGGGTGTCCAGACAGGTTTGGGGAAGGTGCTTTAGGAGTTTATAATGGACCTCGTCCATTCCTGGACAGGAATCCGTACAGGTCTGAAGGGCAGATTTAAGTTCGTTCATTGTGAAAGGAAGGTTGTAATTCTCTGTGTTGTCGGAAAAGAAGTTACATGGTGTTTTTTCTGACAGGTTTTTGGTTTTAAGAAAGCGAGCAGATTTGTTAGCAGATCTCGAGTTCTGTTCTATTGTGGAGGCCAGCAAATTGGCAACTGCTTTCTTCTCTGTGACCAGAGCGTCTGAAAGTTTAAGATGATGAAAGGTCGGGCATACGTTTTTGCCCTTAATTCTTTTTAAAACCCTCCACACTTTCTTCTTGGGTGTGTTGGAGGTTAAGGAAGAGCAGAAATCTCTCCATGACTTCCTCTGGCTCTTTTTAAAAACATACCTGGCTTTCGCCCTCAGCTGTTGATGAGTTCGAACGCTATCGGTCTCCGGTCTCCAAAAGACGCGTCGCTGCGCTCTCTTCCGAGACTTGCGGGCCTCCCGACATTCCGCGTTGAACCAGGGCGTTCTAGGGACCTGAGGCTTGGAGGTAGACGATGGGACTGCTGCTTTGGCACAATCTAAAACGATCCGAGTCAGAGCGTCAGCAGGGTCCTTGCTTTTCAATACTGTTTCTTCCTGCAGCTCCGCTCTTATCTTCGTGGTAAAAAAAACTCCAGTCTGTTTTGTCGTAGTACAGGCGGTCAGGCAGAGAGTCACCTTCTCCATCTGTGGGGCGGAGGACGACAGGAAAGTGGTCACTCCCGTGCAGATCGTCGTGCACTTTACACTCGTAGTCCAGGACCAACGATGGATCGCAGACCGACAGATCTAAACACGAGAGCTTTCCAGAGGACAGATGCAGGTAAGTGGGAGACTTGTCGTTAAGACAGCACAAGTCCATGTCAGAAAGAAGGTTTTCTAAGAGAAGACCTCGGGCTGATGTCATCTCACTTCCCCAGAGCGGGGAGTGTCCGTTGAAGTCGCCCAACAGTAAAAACGGACGTGGGAGCTGGTCAACCAGGTTCATGAGGTCCTGCCTCAGAACACGGACGGAAGGAGGAAGGTAGAGAGAGCAGACAGTGATGGTTTTCTCAAGCGTGACTCTGACTGCCACCGCCTGTAAAGGGGTGCTTAAAAGAACTATAATGTATAAAAGGGACTTGCGAATAAAAAGAGCGACACCTCCCGTCAATCCCTCTTGCTTCGGTTGAGCGGGTTTAAAAATGGAGTTAAAACCAGAGAGAGATAAAACCTTGCCATCTCTTTGCAGAGTCTCCTGCAGCGCCAGCACTGAAGGTTTCAAAGCACGACAAAGCAGCTGGAGTTCCTGAAAATTGGCGTGGAACCCCCGGATGTTCCAGTGGATCACTGCCATTAAAAAAGGTTAAAAAAAATAAAGCAGCAGCCTATTCCATCGCTACCCTCTGCTCCTCTGCTTGCGGTGGCTCAAGGTCCGCCAGGATAGAGTATTTATTTTTCGAAATAAATTTTTTGGATTCCGACCGAGTCGGAATATCCACCACCTCGGCCCCTCCCGATCCCGCCGAGGCCGCAACCCTCCCCTCCTTGAGTTTTGGAGGTACGGGGGGTTTCCGGCCACTTCCGCCAGCCCGAGGGCCAGGCAGACGAGAGGCGGGGCGAGGGGTGCCGGGGGGTGGGGTGGGGCGGGAGGAGGACAACGTGCCTCCGCCCGAGGTTTTCCGCTCCCGTCCAGCAGCCCCTGAGGACTGCCGCACAGGATGGGAAGGGGTGGACACGGCGCCTCCACCCAAGGCCAACGGTTCCGACAAGGCGGTTAAGTCGTCCGTCTGCCTTCCTGTGGACGTCGTCTGGACCGCGACGTCCACCGTCCTGGGTCTGACGACAGAGGCATACGATGCCTTAGGCGACGCGGCCTCCACCTGTTTCCTTGCCTCAAAGAAGGAAATTTTCTTTTCTGTCTTGACTTTCTGGATTTGTTTTTCTTTTTTCCAGGCGGGGCAGTCTTTCGATGAGGACGGGTGGCCACCTCCGCAGTTCGCACACCGGGCTGGATTGACGCAATCGCCCTGGTGCGCCGCCTTCGAACAGGTGCCACACGCCTCTTCCTCCTTACATCGGTCTCTCACGTGTCCGAATTTCTGGCACTGAAAGCATCTCAGAGGGGACGGCACGTACAGGCTTACATTAACTAGCAGGTATCCGACCCGAATGTCCTTGGGGACATCCGGGCAGCAGAAGGTGAGGAAGAAAGTGCTGGTCGGGACTCTGTCCGACCCCTTCCTCACCGTCACCCTGTACACGTCGGTCACTCCCTGAGAGGACAGCTCGCTCTTGATCTTGGCCTCAGACACACCTTTCAACTCCGGGCATCTGATGACTCCCTTTGAGCAGTTGAGACCTTTGTGAGGGGAAACCTTCACCGCCCTATCCACGAAAGTGGTCGCCTTGAGGAGGAGCTGTGTCTGCCTTCTGGACTCTGTCTGCACTAAAAACGCTCCGCTCCTCAGTCTCTTGATGGACTTTAGCGGTCCTGCCAGACACTGAAAGCCCTTCTGGACAGCGAAGGGGCTGAGAGCCAACAAGGGCTTGTCGTCATCAGCGCCCTCCATCACAAGCCACGATGGCCAAAAACCAGAGGTCTCAACGACCTCCGAGTCGGAGTCGGAGTCGTCCGTTCCTTCTCGTCGTCTTTTGCCAGAGTTAGGGGGGTGTAGTTTTTTGGAAGTCATGTTGAAAAAAATGTGAATTCATCCCTCCCTTACCCACCCACCATGGGGTCCAACTTAGGGGCCAAGGTCAAGGGAACACCAGCTTGACCCCTTCCAGGTTTCGGGAGGGATATACGACCAACAGTCCAGCTCCAATGTGTTCCCCCCCGATCATGCCCAGCTCCCGGGGACAGAGAACCGAGCACTACGGGGGTTACCTTCGTCAGCCACTAAACTGCCAGTCTTGACCCAGCCCCACGAAGGGGTAGCCGATTGACACACACGGGCCAATGTGTGCCGCCTGTCTTAGGAGAGGTCCGAGCCAAAGGGATGTGTTGAGAGCAGCGTGCTCTCTCAATCCCCAGGATCTCATTCCCCTCCACCACAGGTCGCGCCGCACGGCAAACACGGCGGGCCTAAAGAAGGCCGCAGAGAAAAAAGAATGTGGAAAAGAAGGCTTGATGGGGAGCTGAGGACAGAAAAGAGGCAGTAAAAAGAAGAATAGAGAACAGCGAAAGGGACAGTGGGTCACGTTTAGTTTGGGCCTCACTCACGACCTGTTCGGCATGGGAAGCCCTATCAGGGGCATCAGTACAAAACCACCACTTATTCAGCCCTGACAGCTACGATGGCTATGTAGGCTGTCAATTAAGACCTGGGATCAGAGCACCAAACCCCAAGAAGCACTGATGCCCCCGCCGACATAGCTCGCTCGATCACTGGCCACTAAGCCTCCCGACCACGACAAGGTAGTGACCCTCCCGGGAGTGGGTCAGGAGAACACCAGCCTGACCCCCTCCAGGTTTCGGGAGGAAAATGCCCCATGAGAACCACGGCAGAGACGTTGGGATGGATGGGCGGGCATTCAAGTTTGACATGGTAAGTAGGAGGGCAACGCCTACTGGTTCGTATGGTGAGCCCTTGTAACCAAGATGGCAGTGCTAACCGCGATAAAGGAAATCCCCTTGGAACCGTCAGCCCTGGTCATTTGGAAATCCCTGAGGTAGAAGTTGAAGAAGAGATTCTCAGACCACCAGAAGGCTGCCTCTATGACATGCTGCAGTGGCACCGAGTGCTGGAAAGCAGCCGAAGTAGCTATGGAGCGCACTTCGTGTGCTCTGGGATTAAGACAGTTGATATCCCTGTGAGAATGAGAGTAGGCTCTACAAATGACTTGGGAAACCCAGTGGGAAATGGTGCCTGCAGCAATGTCTTTCTTGTAATTCTCACTGAGGGAGATGAGAAGACGTCTCTGAGAAGAACACCTATGGTGAGACCTATCCCAATAGTATTTGAGACACAGAACAGGGCAGAGATGCCAATCCTCATCATCTTGGGCAAGAATATCAAACAAAGGTCTGACCCTGAGAGAGGGGAGAGGGACCTTGGGGTCTTGTTTCTTAGCCAGGAACTCTGGAAGGAAACGAAGAGTGATGGAACCATCTCTGTGGAAGGCCAGATCTTGTGGTATTCCACTAAGACCATGAATCTCGCTTCTACGACGGACCGTGGCCAGCAACAGAAGGAAAGTGGTCTTGAGGGTGAGTAAGTCGAAAGGAATAGTACCCAATGGCTCTAAGGGTTGTTTCTGAATGAAATCCAGCACCAGGAACAAGTCCCACAGTGGCACTCTTCTGGGATTCTAGCTTCCTTCAGACAGTAGGCACCTCTCTCAGCAGGAAATCCGCTTCAAAGGGGGGACCACCTAGCTGTTTGATTTTGGTACAGATGGCAGACCTGTACCCTCACACAGAACTAGCAGACAGGTTGAGAACCGAGGAGCAGTGAGCCAGAAAGTTGGCCAGCTGCATGCTCGTAGGGTTAGTAGGGGGAACATTCTGAGTAGTACACCACTGCAAACATTTCTTCCAGCGAAAGTCATACAAAGTCTCAGTTCCCTCCCTTCTTGCTTTGGTGACTATGGACAGGAGGTCAGAGGAGGCACACCCTGGGTTAGCGCCGCTGACACAGAGGCCAACCGAGGGGTCGAAGACTTCAATGGTGATGCTGACAGTTCCCACCGCACAGGAGCCACGCGTGCAGGTGGAGCAGTTGAGGATTGGAATGAGGAATCCCTGAACGAGGTTGCCTCAGCAGATGAGGTTTGGTTTCGAGTTTCTGGGGTGGAACATGTGTCAGGGACTGAAGGTCCGGATACCAGGGCTGGGTTGGCCATTTCGGCGCAATGAGAATCAGCTGCGGGCATTCCAATCTGGCTTTCTGGATCACCTTGGACAGAACTGGAAAGGGAGGAAACGCGTAGGCAATCGGACCGCTCCAGTCTAAAGAGAGAGCATCCACTGCCCACGCTTCCGGGTCGGTGACCGGAGAGACATAAGTGGGAAGTCTCTTGTTGAACTTTGTGGCAAAGAGGTCCACCATCGGCCGAAACCACCGTTCCCACACCCCCTGAAGGGTGTCCTTGTCCAGGGTCCACTCTGTGTGGATGATACTCTTGGACCTGCTGAGAGCATCTGCCAAGATGTTGGCTTATCCTGCTATGTGTCTCGCTGAAAGTGCAATGCCCTTGCTGTGGCACCAACGGAGGAGAGCCTCAGTCCACAGGGAGAGGTCTGCCGAGTGCGCTCCCCTCCCTTTGTTCACAAAACATGCGGCCGTCGTATTGTCCGTGAACAAGCGGATGGTCTTGCCAGTGGCCTCCCCCATGAAGTGCAGGAGAGCCCTGCGAACTGCCTCTAGTTCCAGAACACTGATGTGGCATAGATGCTCCTCCGGGGACCAAGTCCCTGCTGCATGGAGTGAGTCCATGTGGGCTCCCCAGCCCAGGGAGGAGGCGTCTGTGAAGAGTGCCACCTGAAGAGTAGGTGGGGCATCAGCCGCCGTGGCGAAGTGGTTAGCGTCGCGGACTGACGGCTGGGAGGACACGGGTTTGAATCCCAGTGGAGGTGGGTTTTTCGGCCCGTGGCCGGCTCCTACCCAGAGTTGAGTGTACTGTGGGCTTAAATGGGGAGACTGGGACCATACAGTCGACTGTCATCCACTTCAAGAATGCGTCTTTGGGTGTGTTGCTCTAATTACCTGACCAACACTGCAAGTGTCTGTATCTCTCGGTCCTGGTTAACGCCGGGATATCATTATGACAGGAAGCGTTGAGTACAGCCTTGTCATGCAGTCCCAAACCAAAATGGACCTCCATAGCAACATCGTCATCCTCCTCCTTCATCGTCATCAATAGAAACTTCAACTTTATCAGTCGGCTTCCATAGCTGAATTTGATGCACTGGTGACTCAAACACAGGAGTGCATTGCTGGCCTAAAGGACTGGATGACTCTCAACAAGCTGCAATTAAATGATGATAAGACTGAATTTATGATAACCTGTCCAAAGAAGTTTCGTCAACATCCTTCCTTTCCTGACTCTGTTCTGAACAATAGCACACCTGTTTCACTTTCTCCCTCTGTTCGCAGTCTTGGTGTAATCCTGGACCAGTCTCTTTCCTTCCAACAGCACATTTCGAATATCTGTAAAGTTGCCTATTTGGAACTGCGTAGAATCAGCTCTATCCGCCACTATTTCTCAACCGATGCAACCAAGACACTTGTATGCTCTCTGGTTCTCTCAAGATTGGATTACTGCAACTCTCTTTTGGCCGGCCTTCCCAAATACCTGTTAGACAGACTCCAAAGAATTCAGAATAACGCTGCCAGACTCATTTGCAGAGCTTCTAAATTTGACCATGTTTCTCCTCTCCTTCGGTCTCTCCACTGGTTGCCTGTTTCTGATCGAATAGACTATAAGCTATCCACTCTGACCTTTTCTGCAGTCAACGGATCTGGCCCAAAGTATCTTTCTGAACTCATCCATATCTATACCCTGTCTCGCCAGCTCCGTTCTTCCTCTGATACTCGACTTCTCAGGATACCTCACGTCAGAAGTAAGACCTATGGACACAGATCGTTTTCTTTTCAATCGCCAAAAGACGTGGAACAAGCTCCCTGATAACCTCCGTCATTCTGATTCCCTCGCATCTTTTAAATCTCGTCTCAAAACTCACCTTTTCCCTCAGCAATAAGTTCAATTGTGGCAGGTCCACAACTACATGCATGCATATGAATGTGTATTGTGTGTGCGTGTGTCTATGTAAGTTTGTGCCTGCCTATGTGTGCGTATGTGTTAGGGTAGCTGTTAGATACACATGTATGTTAAAATGTATGTATGCAGTGTGTGTGTGTGTGTGTGTGCGTGCGTGCGTATGTCTGTGTGTGTGGTCACATTTTGGTGTGTGTATGCAACACAGATATAATGTTTTATGTTATCAAAAGCATTTTTGTAAAGCACCTAGAGCAGATTTCTGGATAGTGTGCTATATAAGTATCCATTATTATTATTATTATTATCATTTTGTCCTCGCCAGACCACCACGGCTCGACCAGTGTCGCGTCGCGGTACGTCATTGGCTGAGAGCAAACTTGTGTTTCTGTTCCACCGTAATTAATTAATAACTCTTTTGTCAGATCAGTAAACTACTAGTATTATATACTGGCAAATCGTCTTAATTCCATCTTTAAATCTATTCCATTTATGTTCGCCTACGTTAAACTGATTTAACGCAGTTTGTAATTTTCAGCGACGAGCTCGTTAAAACTGACCCTGTTCAGGTGACTTAAATTAAGATTATAAATTTATCTTAAATAATCAACACTTCATTTTACACTCATTATAAAGTAGGCGTTGAGCTCTTTCTTTTGCAACTTATCCGATGCAAATCCGTTCAGGGATCATTTAGAAATCTGTCACTGAACACCTTGTAACAAGCACAGTTCTCGTCAGATTTCTTCAGATTAGTGACGATCTGGTTTGCAGCCCACGTGATTGTCTTTGTAGTTCGCCTAATCTGTATAAATTGGCCGGGCGGGTAATGAGTGGTCACTTCCACACCCGAGCCAGCTCGTGGCCAGCGCCTGCTCTTTTTCTCTCTTGCCGTGTAGTGTTGTTCCCACAACAGTGACACCTCGCTACGTATGGCTGCACTGTTTTCCTGTAATAGCTGTAGTAAATAAACAATTGAAAGGGCGTCCGTTTTCATATGCTCCTGCCTGCACGGGAACCTGCTATCTTCTACTACTCTTAATTCTTCAGTCCACTCCAACCCAACCCTTACCCCGAGTCCATCACATCACAATATATATAATGTTAAATAAATCCGAAATAAAATAATTATCTTCCTTTTTTTTTACTCTCAAATTTTCGCCCATACGGTTTCATCAGGAGAGCGTCTTGTCTGTGACGTATTCTCCCTCTCTCTCTTTCTCTCTCTCTCTCTCTCTCTCTCTCTCTCTATATATATATATATATATATATATAGAGAGAGAGAGAGAGAGAGAGAGAGAGATAACGGACACAGCCAATTATATAACGGGGAAATTGTGTGAAAACCGACGCAGCAAACATATTCAACACTGAAAACTGACACGGCAAACATATTCAACACTTTGTGAAAACTGACACAGCAAACTGTAATCTACAATATACATGATATCGAAAGGTGATATTAAATGATATAGAGGATATGACACTGCGTGAAAAAAGTGACAGCGATTTACAAATCAGGTGAAACACCGAAAATTTTACAACAAACTATATAAACCATACTCACACAACATATTGTCTAAAAGTGACAACGAACAATAAACACAATACAGAAATGACAACACAATGTCACAGCAAGCTATATACACCACAACTTCACATCATATCAAAATGTGATAACCACCTATAAACAACTATTCAAGATTGCATAAAAACGTGACGTCAAACCACGGATCATGCACACAATAATTATTACCCCAACATTGACCGCAAACTATAAACCATATACAACATTACTGTCAAAAAACGTGACAGCAGTCTATAGACCATTGTACACAGCCATCCCGTGTTGTCATAGAGTGCAGTAAAGGGCTGTTTGGGCAGTCAGTCTTTGTCACGGAACTGGAGGTTGATGAATGGCGTGCTGTGCTCAATGGTTCCGCTGTGATTCATTCTGTGTCATCCTCACATCGGGCTGTCCACCCCCGCCC